>VRLP01002798.1:0-20000 GCA_009660295.1 Lophius piscatorius
ATACGGTAAGTTAATTCAGTGAAACTGCCATAACTCTATCAAATCACATGTAAATCACATCATGGCAATTAAGTTACGTCTCACATAGACATTACTGCATATATTACTTGATATAGAAATACATCAAAGGCCATGAAATAATTAGAAATACTTATATTTATTATGTTCATATATAATACAGTTTCACAGTGAAACTGTCTGGGTTCTTATAGCAAAACAGTCCTGATACATTCTGTGAAACAGTCATGGTTCATACAGTAAAACGGGTCATGTTAGTACAGATCCATCAATTTGACTATCAGGCACACATAAACATTTCTAGAGAATTTTTCAAGTTACTAAAAAAACAAACGACCCTGCTTTTATTTTGAAGGTAAAAGACATGACTTCCTGTACTTTGCCACCTGTCCCTGTCACACTTGATGCTGCTGGTGCTGAAGCCCCTCAGACAAAAACACTTATCTGTAATAACGGCCTGAGGGTTGTAACAAAAGGCTGTATCCTAAATGACATATTTGTCCCAACAAATGTGCAACAACAGCGCAAATAGTCTGTGTACAGTAAGGACAAATATTTTGTACTATTAATGGAAAGCAAAGTGTTTTGTATTTAATATTTTAAATACAAGCTCGGTTGAGATTTCCCACCAAAGCAAAGATGACTCCCTTCTGACTCAGTATTTGTAGTTATGGGGAGAAGGTATAAACAGTAAGCTATAAAGTATGCCTCCCACTCCGTAAATATAACATGTAACACTGTTGCCTTAAAAACATTTTCAGCACCCTAGTACTACAGCACCAAAAACAAAACGTGGGCATAACAATACATTGCGCCTTCTCGAGAGTTGACTATATTCTCCCCAAAAAAAACAAAATATCAAATAAAGGTGAATGGTAGCCGAGAAGTTAAAGCATAGAATTACATTTGTATCCAGCATTAGCTAACCCGCCCAAAAACATTTTAGCTTGTACCGCCCGTTAGCTTGCCATTAGCAAACGGCTAATGAACGAGATAGTTTTCCGGTAATTAAGATTATATTAGCTGTTAGTTATGCATTTAATGCCACAAACGTGTACAACATTTTAAGTAAGCTACTGCACTGCATTTTTACATCTTATTGTAGCACAATGTTCAGTTTGGCTAATGTTATGCTAAACTGAAGACAACCATACCCATTCATTTCGAATCATTTTAGTACACTTCTGTCTTTTTAAGCTGTCATAAATGGGAATAAGAATTTACCGTCTTTTTGTCCAAACTGATTTAGGCTCTCTTTATAGAAATACATTGAAGAGTCATCCTTTACTAAACATAGAGAAAGGAGGTAGAAAGTATTCTGTAACTATACCATGAGTGATTGATTATCTTACCTCGGAAACTTAAGGTTGGATCAAAGCAAGTGGAATTATTTTTAAGTAGAACTTTAAAATAAATAAAAAAGAAGTAAAAATTGAACAAATTTGAACTAAATAGTGTTCAGAATTGACATGCTCATATTGCTATTTTGTTTACCCTACAGTTTAAATGAGCCAATCCACTGCCTAGAAAATGTCTGCATGACCACAAGGGGGCGATACTGTCCCTTAACGGCACATTTTTGGATTTGCAGAACATTTAGTAATAGAAAACACAACGTTTCTGTCTGTCAAAAGGCATGTTTTTATCTCGCCACCGTCCCAGGTTGTTGCTCATGGATAAATTGTGGGGTCTTCCTAGAATTAAGAGTTCTGTCCGAACCAAATAAATTCCCTTTATTGTCAGTTAAATTATGTGAGGGGTAAGACAAGATAAGAAAAAGCTTCATTCATGCCAAAGGGAAATGATAGTGTTACAGCAGCATGCAAGAACGGCAATTATATAAAATACACAATGCACAAAAATACAATCCTGGGATAAGATATAAGTGAACAAAGATTACTCAAACGATAATAAAATAAAATACGGTGCAATTTTAAAATGTATGTCCAGGAAAGTCCCTAAATATGCTTATGTATACAGTATATGTGTAGAAATATGAGTTGTTGCTGTATAGTCCAGTCCGATCATACTGACCTGTTTCTTGGGTATGATTCAAGAAACAGGTCATTCAGTTTTGATGGATCATCATGCAGATCCAGAATATTTCATGAAGTATATTTTATATTTAAAGCGAGATTTTTGCTGAACAATATGGTATTATTCACGAAATGCATGCTGTGTGCGCAGGACAACATAGTAATTTAAAATAAACATAGTCATAGAACCAGTTAGGCTTGTACGTGATGGGATTCATGGTTAAACAAAAAACCCCGAACTAATGCAGTGTGTAGATCTGTAATATTTAGAGACACCACAACGTGGAATAGGTTACAAAAAGCAATCATTGAAGTTTGTTGTTTATTGTTAGGCATGCTTCAAGTGACTTAAAAAACCCATCAGCAATGTCAATTAACAAAAACCAGGATGGTTGCATTGGGATGTTTGTCAGCTTTTAAAAATAATTTATGAAGAGGTTTCGTTAAGACTGGTGGTTGCCAGGCATCCGAAAATTATAGCTGTGCAGGCTTTCCCAGCAGTGTGTCGTCCTGCACAGGGAATGGCGGTGTAAGCCTTGTCTTTTACTACTACACATTCAAATGATGGTGAAATCAATGAGTTGATAGTGAAGGTTTGGGCAAAGTTTTGAACAGCATGTCAGATGTTATTGGCGTGTGTGTACGTTTGTGTTTGACAATGTTTATTCTCACAAGCAAGGTGCAACATATGGAGACTGAAGCATTGGAATGAATTCATGAAATCCTCCATGAAATAATAACTCCGAACAGCAGTAGGAATTATCTGTATTAGGCAGTATAATGATCAAGGATCTGTTTACACTATATCATTGCAAAATAGGGCCTTTTTCAACGTATTTCTTTAGTTCTCAGGGAATAATGGGTGGCTCTTCATTAAAAAAGGAAGCCGGTAGAAATTTGGTTTAGGTGTATGCGACTTGGAGCAGATCCAAATAAAAAACAAAAAATCCAGAACCACCAGATTTACATTGATGGCAAAATCAATTACGGGTCTGAGTTTGACTTTGGATAAGAGTGCTTGAATTTAATGGGAATATTATAACGACTAATGGGTGAATGAAAATGAGAGTATCTCATTACAAGGGTTTCTGTCTGTGGTTGGCATATATTAGGCAGCAAGTGAACCTTTAGTCCAAGAGGTTTATTTGTTGGCAGCAGAACTAAAGGACCAGCGTAATGATCTGAGGAACTTTAATGAGGGCCAAATTGTAATGGCTAGAGGACTGGGTCAGAGCAAAACAGAAAATAAGCTATGCAAAGAGTTAATACTGGTTCTGATAGTAAACATTGTGCATTGCAGAACTGTTTTGATGGCAAAAGGAAGACCTGCACATTAGGAAGGTGTTTATAATTTTATTGTTGATCAGTTTAAAATAATTATGGTCAGTTTTACAAGCTTGTTCTGCAATGGAAAGGATGGTGGATCAGCAAAATTTGTTTGCTTAATTTGGCATAAAATATTTGACTGATAACTGGTTGAATTCCTCTTTAAATCGTATTTTAAACTAAAATGTGTATTGTTGAAGACCAAATAAGTTTAAAGTTAGACAGTTTTGAAGAATGATTATAATGCCAATGTCTGCGTGTAGAGGAGTAAAATAAACAAATAATATATACAAATAAAATAAACATTTTATTCATTTATCAAACTGACATAACAAATGAATCTTTATTTTTAGGCTTCATAACAGCAGACTACCATCAACTAACAAGACCTAAAACATGACAAAAACATCAAAAGCCTTCAGATATAATTTACAGAATCTATTTAACCTTCTCTCAAGGTATCATCACCTTTACATAAGTCCATGCGGAGCATCATGAATATATGGGAATGCTGAAAGACTGGCTGAAACTGTGGTGTTTGTCAGTCATCAAAGTCCGGGATATCATCGTAGGAGTAGCCGTGGTAGCCCTTTGATGCATAGAAAGCTATTCGTAGGTGGTAAATTCCAGGCAGGAAGACAAGGATCCCGATGATAAGGACCGGAACAGTTCGGTCTGAGTGCTGAAAGAGAAGAAACATCTCAGTGAGACTATTCAGCCTTTTTACTGCAGGTAAAAATATTGTTCTA
The DNA here is from genome assembly GCA_009660295.1 of Lophius piscatorius. Taxonomy (NCBI): domain Eukaryota; kingdom Metazoa; phylum Chordata; class Actinopteri; order Lophiiformes; family Lophiidae; genus Lophius; species Lophius piscatorius. The sequence continues at coordinate 4,130 of VRLP01002798.1, forward strand.
TATTGTAAAAAACACTTAAAATACTGACAGCAACTCCAAAGTATCCAGCCAGGAGGAGGGAGCCAATGACGATTAACACAGAGCCGACTACAAAGAGGACTGTGGCCAAAGCTATGGCTTTGTATGGGACTTTGGGTGGGCTCTTTTTGAACTGCAGAGGAGGAGACACATTTCATTAAAAACACTTTTCTCTGGATCAGCAGGCGTTCTTTGGCGGTGCCTGTTTTCCCACTCACGTGCAGAACTGGACAACAAAACCAGCCGCTGAAAGTCTGTGACTGGATGACAGATGTTTTAAATAAAAGGATTTTGACTTCATGAGGTGGATAAACAATATTTGGAATTGATGTGCATCTGCAGTAAAAATAAAAAACCTTATTGTCAAAAGTAACAATGACCAGTGATGGAATGTACTGTGGTAGGAATTTGTGATATTAATATTTTACTAAATTACTCAGATTTCTGCTAGAGTTCACTTCCGGTCTGCTTCATTTTGAAGATAAATATTGAAATTGATTTATATTGTATATTTAGAGTTTAGATTTTATCTTATTTTTATTAATATACTTTCTAAATACATATTATTTTATATGTCTTAATGTTTTTTAAATTGTATTTTCACTACATATTATACAACTAAATACATCGCAAATTCATATGAATACTTTATTATTTCTTTAATTTAATTTAGTTTAATAGCTTTCAGAAAATTGTATTCTGAGGATTAGAAATATATTGAATATTGCATCTGATAGTCAACCAGGCTGATAATCACTTTATCCATAGTAACATAATGTAACTCATAGATGTATTGAAATCCTTGTGATTAATAACTAATTATTCACCAAATCCTCATATAAAACGCTTTTTATGAGAACATATTTATAATGGGGATAAAAACAACAGAAAAATGGGAAAATAACCCTGAAGATGCTGTTTGGGTTTCCCTTTTTGGAATGGATAAGAAACAAATTCAAGTTGCATCGTGGGATATGATTTCTAAAGAAAGATCAGGAAACTTCAGCATATAATAATAATAATAATAATACATTTAATTTATAATGCACTTTACTGCTGCTTATCTTTTCTTTCTAGTAAGTTCTCAGTTCATTTACACTTAACTTCACTTGAACCACCCAAACCAATAATTTTGAAAGTTTTAATACTGCGTGTAAATGGTTTATGTGTACAGTATGTACACATAACGATAAATAAATCTAGTTAAGGGGTTACACTTACCTGTAAATCGATGTAGCCGTCATCGTCGCTGGCTAACCTGGAGTACCTGACGCTGCTGTTAGAAATCCCACTGGACACCACATTTCGAGTTGGCATGTTCTTCAGCTGCTCTGGAGGTGGTTATTAACAGTTTGTTTTTCTGTCTGTCAACGAGGCAGCTCGGCTACAGAAGCAATATCGGCCAGTCAACCATCTTCTACAAGCTTTGACTTCTTAAAGTAATATTTCACTAGCAAGACCGTTAATATTCTGTAAAACGCGAACTGAGAAGAAATTCGAGTAAGACGTCCAGCTTCCGTGTTTGGTCCTGTCTGTTATACGCATGCGCAAACCAGAGCGGAGTTGTGACGTTTTTGTTTTATAATATAATTATCATCGATCCGTAACTCAATCTTACATATTTTCTTTAAAACGGAACCGGGAAGTAAAGTTTCCCGCTGCACCAAAAACGAAGGAGGTTCATTTTAAAATTCTCAATGAAATCTACCACTCTGCAGAATTCAAAAGAAATCAATTTGGTTTATATCACAGTAGATCGTTGTTCCATGGTGAACACATTGAAACAACAGAACATTTTTTCTAAAAGGAATTTTACTAATAAGTTTTAAGAAGATTTGTATTAGTGATTATTTCCTAAATGTGTCAGTTTATGTAATTTAACAAAAGAAAAACATTTTCTTTTACTTGCAAAAGATCCGTCACGTGACCTGCAAATCAACACAATCATTATTCTTGGAAAGTTTTTTTACACTTAAAATAGATTCAGGAAAACACCATATTTTTATTTCTTTCGTAAGAAGTTCTGTAATTTCTTTTCAACTTTGAAATGTATAGAGAAGAATGCAGTAAAAGGGACTTAATGTGACAAAAAAACCACCTAGTTCTCTCCCTTTACTCCCTTCTGATATTTTAATTTAATTTTCTATTTATTTAGTCCTTTTTTTCTTTAATTCAAAATGTCTTACATGTGCCCGAGTTGAGGCTTTCCTGTTCCGTTTGATAATTAGAGTCAACGTAAGATGCCAAGTTGTTTCACAAATTTACCAATAATCTATCAAATTCTTTTGGAAATATAAACTGGTAGCTGGTCAAAATGTTTGAAAGGTATGGGTTTCTGTGCATGGAGACTCTAGTGGGATTTTAATGGAGTATTTCATATAAACAAAACATAAACAACCCAAACCCGACAAAAATTAAGATATCTTTATGGAGCAAAACTGTACAAATAAATAAAAATGAATATTCAAGATCTTGCAAATTTCTATACATTTTACTGGTTTGGTGTTTTTCAGTCTATTTTACTTTCTGTAAGATGTTTGAATTTGATTTGAAATTGAATTTCCTAACAGAAATTTAGTGGCCTGAGTTGCCAGACTTTAATCATTATCATTGCTAATTAATTCTTATATAAGTGGAGTTGTTTGTGTTTTAGTTTTCTAGTGCGATTGATCACATTGATTCAGAGGTCAAAAGTTATCAAGTTGCCAATAAAATAAAAATATTTAGGCAATCCTGGCAAGAACTCATGACATTTCATCTCTATGAAAAAAGTAGATCCTGGTCTGGGAGATCAATTTTAGGAGGGGGGGGGGGTCAGTGCATATTTTGACAGTGTGATATCAAAGGGGGGTCCAAAACTGCACTGCCATCCATATGATGAAAAACATCATGCAGATTCAAAGTCATTCACATGGAATCCATGTCAATTTTCGTCTGTCTGAAGAAGTCTGTCTCTACTTCATCTTTTCTTGATTGACTTCTCTTATTACACAACAGTCTGCTTTTCCTTCTGTTTCTCTATTTTCCCTGAGAGGGCTGATATGAAAGAGCTTTTGTACATTATTATTATTAAATAAAGAAAAATATGAGTTTGAACGGTTCAAACCCACAAGAATTTTAATTGTCATCACTCAAATTCCTTTAAGTCAATTAAATAAATTGCTAAAACAATTTTGATGTTTTCTAAATCGCGATTTGCACTAATCCACATGCACAAGAAGAGGGCGCCGTTGGGTGCTATTAAAATGACCAGGTCACAGTGTGCAGCAGTCCGACACTGTAGCATCTCTTTGTGTGGATATTCATTTCCTGAGGCCTTCTCTCAGGTCAGCCTTATAATCAAGCCACGTTCTCAGAAGATAACGTTTCTGTCGAAGCAGCAGAATTTTTTATAATTAAATATCGTGTAACAGAAGCTGAGACACACACACAGTTTTCTTATTAAGGGCTGTTCATAGCCTCAGATGCAATCTTGTATTATGACACACAGTAATTATTAATCCATGCAAGTACATTTTTCCAAACATGGAAAACGTCGAGAAAATTTAATCGTTTTCGAAATAAATCATCTACTTTTTTAATCACTACATCCAACATTAAAAAAAATCAATTGTTTGCGAAAATACCATTATATCTCTGCAAGATATGGCCACCTTTCCGGTTATGCACAGCAATTAACTGGCCTGTGAATGATTGACCCTGAAATAGACAAAACGCAGAAGAATATATATTTTTTGACAGTTCCCCTGAAATAAATAATTAAAGCTATTCTGGTGGGTATACTGTTTTTTGTTTTTTTTATATTCCCCAGCTGGTCTGTGGAATATTGGACTGTCGCATAGACAAATATAGACTCCTGAAGGCAATAGTCGGATAGCTGCCTGACCCTGAGGCTACAAAAACAGTGGATTATTGTAATTGCAAAGATAAATGTCCAGAGGTTGTACATAGAAGAAATACACAGGTCACTCTGAAGATCACTGATGATGAAATAATGGCATATTCTCATTAGCTTGGAGCATCAATAATACCCTATTATTGAGTACGTACCGACGGAGAAGAAGTCTGGAATGATCATTAGTATGCTCAATGACCTTGACTGCAGAGTTGCATTGTTGTAGTTTAAGGCCGTTCTGTAGCTCTGTGGTGGCCTTCAGATGATTTGTGTTTCATGTTTCACTGTGCATCATTCCGTCCTGAATGTTACCTCTCATTGTTCTCATGCATATTAATTTGAGAATATGCGAGACACAATTTATGTAAAGCTGCACTGGATACAACAAAATTTAATCTTTAAAGGAATTTATCCTTTTACTGGCCGCGTTAAAATGAGATAACATTGAAATTGGAACCCCTCTGAGCATATAGGAACATAATATGTCTCTTGTGTGCTGCTGTATTCACTGTAACGGTTACAGAGAATAATATTTGCAACAAGAAGTTGATTGATTGATTAGTCAACCAAAACCAAATTTCTATTTTGGTTAATTTATTAAAAAGAAGATCCATCTTTGCTTTGTTGTATGGAAGTCTAAAATAATAGGATTTGTAAAACATACACACAAAATACTAAATATTACTACTACTTGTTATGATCAATGAACTCTGAGTTATGACATTATAACCACTGACAGGTGAACTCAGATTAGCATTGCTAATCTTGTCCCAAAGGTACCTGTAAGTGGGTCGGACCTATCAGATAGCAGGTGAACATTCTGTCCTCGAAGCTGATGTGTTAGAAGCTTGGAAAATGGGCCAGCTCAAGGATATGAGCAGCTTTGACATGGGCTGACTTATAATATTATAATCAATAAATAAAGAGTCTTTGGATTCTGGACTGTTGCTCGGACAAATGAAGCAATTTACAGACGCCCTGGGAAATTGTAACCAACGTTCTTCACTTATTTCTGACATACTATGGACTAAACTCAAGGAATTGACAGACTAATCAATTCTGAAGTAGTAAGAGCACTAACTGGGAAACAGCAGTGATAAACTTTGCCCTTTTCTTTATAAATGCCTCCAGTTTCCTGACTCATTGTGCAGAGGCTGCGTCACTGGTGGATACTCCTTTGTACGTCAAATACTTGCCATTTGGCTGTTTTGTCCCCATCAGTGTTGGATGTTCAGTACTTTTAATCAAGGTCGGAGCACAAGGCACTTAGACATCCTTCGCATGACTTTAGAAACACAGTTTTTAATTGCTCTACACTCCAGCCTTGAAACAATCTACAACATTGGGGGATTCTGAATATATCTAAATGTTCATAAAAACAAAATCAATGGCTCATAATGGCACATATGATTATTATAGTCATCTATTATCACCCATGCTGCCTTTTTTCTGTTCAATTATCATTTCATTTATTGCTTTATTTGTCTCATCTGCCTTTTTTGATGTCATTTTAGGATTTCGTTTGGGATTTTCCTGTAAAATAATGGTGTCGCTTACTTCAAATGGCTCGAATGACATCTGGAGTTGTGACTGATAAAAACAGATAGAGAAGACACGGATCAGAGCTGGGCAGTGTGTTAGATAATCCCTGCCTCTAGATCATAATGCCTTCACAGCCGAGCATCACAACAGCTTGGCACTTGTGTGTGCGCGTGTTTTTGTGAATGTGTGTGTTTGTCTGTCTGCTCGATGTCTTTGTGTGGTAACATGACAGCGGCAGTCACCCCCTTTATAACCTCTGGGTAGGAAACTGAACAGTAAGGGAGCAGCATTTAGGCCATAATTAGAGTCCTGTTTAAGGTGGATCTCCGTCTACTCAGATAATTAAGTCTGTCTTCATTACAGCGATTGCCGATAACACCTCCAAAAGGGACCAATAAAAGGTTGAACGATTATACCACTTGAATATCAAGCAATTTCCCTGTGCCACAGCCTTTTTACTGTTAACTCTGCTAGTTTTCAGAAATGATCAGACATGTGGGTGGTTCACAGGTGCTGCTGAGCAACAATACTTATGAAATAAGCATTCACAGACTGATCTAATTCCATTATTTAGAAAATCATAGAGACATTTGAAAGGAATGAAGGATTTTCATGTGTGTGTTTGGCTCGTATCCGTTCTCAAATATTGAATATCTCATGAACAATAACATGTTTGGAAGTGAAATGTGGAGGAGGATACAGTAAGGAAATTCTCTCTGGTCCTAATCTTGGAAATGCTGGCCAGGTTTAATGGATGACCATGTCTGTGGTTCAGACTTTATGCTCGCATTAACTATTGGATGGATTGCCATGATACTTAGTATGGTCCTCAGTGGACAACTCCCAGTGATCTACTGTCTATTTCCACCACAGAGCACCAAAGGTAGTCTTTCCTGCCTGTGGTTATCAAATTTATTATGACCTCACTCAGAGTGTATGACACTCAATAGACCTGGACTTCAACTACCCATTCATTTATCCACATTCTATAACTGTTTGTCATTTACAGCCTCACAGGGGGACTGGACCTTATCCCAGCTGACACTGATTGTAAAAATTGTGCCGTAGAAAATACAGTAAATTTTTTTACATTACATCAGTTATAGAATTTGCTGAGCATAATAGTTTATAAGCTAAATAACCCAACATACCTTAATTGTTTACTGTCATGAGATGATGTGATCGTGGGAATTTCACTGGGAAAATATAATTTATTTGTACAAAAATACCATAATACCACAAGGAAATAGCCCTAATCGGAGATTTAATTTGTTATATGCATTGGAATAATACAACACAAATAGAAAGATGCAATCTTTTATTAAGTATTTCATAGTAATTTACAACAAACAACAGTTGTCATTCTTCAAGTTTTCATGCAAAGATGCAAACTCAACACAAAAAGAACCCAAGGCAAACAACAGTTTTTAACAACAAACCTAGCCGCACCACCAGGTACACCATAAAGTTCTAAGTACCACATTGAATCGCTGGAGGCAGTGCAGTCATAATGCAAGGAAGACACAACATGTCTGTGAACATGACGCAGATGATAAAAGTGAAGTGAAAAAGTAAAAAATCTCTTTGTTCACAGATCACGATGTATTTAAATTCCTCACAGAACCCAGTCCAGTACGTTGTAACCACATCTATTGGTGTTTTTTTATTTTCAAGGGGAAGCATCACAACCTTCTCCGCTATCTCCAATTTTGCTGTTGTAGAAACTTTTGTCTTTCCACTGCCCTCTTGGGGATGTATCAGTGTTAAGTCATACAACACAAATGATGCTGGGTAAAAGGAGACGGCATCATAACGATTTGGTTCAAGAACCTCTATGGCATAGTGATGTTACTGCGGTGCCTCGTTCACGTAAGTATGTGGCTGTAGTGCCCCAGTGACAAAGTTAAGTAGGTCTGGTGGCTCTGTGGCATGACTATGTGGCTCTAGTGCCTCTGCAACATAATGACATGGCCCTAGTGCCTAAGTTTTGCACTTTTGCAGCTCAAGATGTGTAAATACAGCACATAATGATCCTTGTCTTCAGTGATGTAATCATATATAGTACCTCAGTGACGTAATTACGTAGCTCTAGTGCCTCATTGACAAAATAACATAACTCTAGTGCCTCATTGACTTAATTATAGCTCTAGTACCTCTGTGACATAAGTTTGTGGCTCTAGTGCCTGTCTGGCATATTAATGTAGCCCTAGTGCCTCTGTGACATGAAGTGGCTCTAGTGCATCAGGGATGTAATCATGTATAGTACCTCAGTGACGTAATTACGTAGCTGTGGTGCCTCTGCGACACAATAATGTGGCTCGAAGGCCTCTGATAAAATTTTCTATGATGAGATGAGAAGCCCCGAGGCCAACAACGGCTCTCAACTGTAAGAAGGCATACCATGATGTCTACTTTGTTATTGAGATTCTAACCCCAACAGCTGCCAGTATTTTTTCTAAAAATTACACACACTTTATTTATTTATTCATCTTTTACTGTGAATAATAAGTGGAGTTCGCCCTGGACAAGCTGTCAGTTCAACACAGGGTCAACAAATAGAGGGTCTGTGACCATCCACACTCACAATCACACCTTAGGGACATTTACAGTCACCATCTCACCCATATACTATGGTGTAGGTATATGGTTTCTAGATGTGGTGTCTCAGATCTTTTTCTCCTTGCTGGCAGCTCCATCCATCCATCCATCATTCTTCCAATTTAACCACGATCCCTCCTGTTCACGTGTCCAAACTATCTCCCTCTGATGTGCTCCTTTCTAATCCTGTCACAGATGACACCTACACTCTTCTCCACCTACTCCACCCTGCCTGCACTAGCTTCTTCACCTCTTTTCCACACTCACCGTTGCTCTGAACAGTTGACCCCAAGTTCTTACACTCCTTCACCTTCTTCACCGCTACTCCTTCATCCTCACCGTTCCAACTGCCACCCTATCATTCACACACATGTATTCAGTCTTGCTGCGACTGACCTTCATTCCTCTTCTCTCCAGCGCATACCTCCACCTCTCCAGGTGTTCCTCCATCTGTTCCTTGCCCCCACTACAGATCACAAAGACACCTACAAACATTATAGACCATGGTCCAAATCCTTCTCTCCTTCCTCAGTGTCCAGCCCCTTATACAACTCGTCATAGGCCTCTTGTTTAGCCTTTGCCCACCTACTCTTCGCCTTACGTCTCATCTCTTTGTACTTCTGACTACCTTCTTTATCCTACTTGCTATCCCACTCCTTATACTCATCTTCATATATTAGCCAATATATAGTTTTAAAGTGTAACGTAATGCTATCTTCTAATAAAAAAATAAAACTAACTAATTACTTATTGCCAATTTTCTATATATATTATAGATGATATTGTATTATTATAATATTTGACTTAATTAATATGTTTTCCTTATTAATTCATTACTATTTGTTTATTTATTTACAATTTTTATATCCTGTTGTCAAATGGAACAACTGTGATGTGGCAGAATTTTCCTTTTGGGAACAATGAGCTGTTTCTTATTCTGATATCGATTCCCGGAATTTTCCTGTAATGTAACGTCACTCTCCCCTGTAATATATTAGTATCTGCTCAATTGACTGGCATGGATTTTGGTACGGACGTTTCATAGTTCCGCGGAATAAGTCCTCTTTACGTTGATATTCCTGTCTTGAACCACAGTGACGCCGACATTTGTGGCTTTACTGAAATGTCTCAACAACCCTCAGACTAATTGGCACACTCAGTATTCATGCCCCTCTGAGGAAGAAACGCACAGATTATGATAATGCCCCGACTTATCCTACAGTACTACCAGCAGGTTAACGTTGTGTCTTGTACATTGAAGTATCCTCTGAATGGATTGGCATTAAACCTTGTGCAGACTTTCATGGTTCCAAAACGATGAATCCTGATCATTTCCCTTTTTTTTTATATAGATATGAAGGAAATGTCTCCAAAAACAGGCTGGATTTGTTGCTTTTGTGGAGTTGTTGGATTGAAATATTCTTATTCTTATTAGTAATAGTGGTTGTACTACTACCACCACTAATATTAGTTCAAACTGGAGGGATGGAGAATTATAAAAAGATGATTGATCTATTAGAACAGATGATATGTAATTGAACTTACATCAGAAAGTCTTTGGGAAGATTGTGATTGAAGGTGCTATCTGCCCTAAGCAGCAGCATGGTAATCTTCTATTTGGAGTCTGGATACTGGTGGTGGCGGCTGATGACTCTTTTGAGACCAATGGGGAGGTGGAGGACCTGTGGACCAGCAGCATGGAAGAACTAGATGAATGGAGAGAACTTGATTTAAAAGACAGCAGCTGATGATGATAGGCTAAGCATGATCGTGTAACACAGTAAAATGATACTTCTAATAGGTTTTTCAGGATCTTGCTGTGGCTATGCCAGTAACAACGAGCCACACCCACAATCCCTTACATCACCTTAACACAATACCCATAGATCCACTCTCTTAAAGGGCCAGTCCTGTCTACCGAGTTCAAACACAACTCACTGGCTTATATTCATAAGACAAGGATTGAGTGGAACATCGTGAAAGGAAGAAAATCAACGGGTGGACCGGTTGTATTTAGACTTATTATTATTATAATAGGTCAGGAAGGGATTATAAAACTAGTGAAATGTGTTCTCTTCAGTAGTTATATTTTTGAATCAACAGAAGTTTGACGCGTTATTTTCAAATGCAACAGAAGAAGCTTTGAAGTAACATAAATGATAGGAATGCGTAGATAACTCATTTCTTAGGATAAAAGTGAGTGGTTGAACTGATACCAAATATATAGTTAGGCCTACATGCTTCTATTTTCTGCTACTGATCTGTCAGGTGTTTTTCTCTTTAATGTGCATTTCAGTTGCGAGACCAGGGTTATTTTATGTGTGGGCAGACAGCTGACTGCTGCAGGACACTCTACATAAGGAGCTTCAGCAACAGTGACAAAGTCTAACACCTTTATTTCATCATGGCAACTCTCTTTTTTTGCCTCCACTTTATGAAAGAACAAGTGTCCCCAGTGCTTCATCACCATTAATGTTTTCCACATGAGACATACTGTAAAGTAACGTTTCTACATTCCCTGCTCCACTTGAATTAGCCCGTGAAATAGAAAATCATCAGTTATATGCACACAAAGAACCGGTGCCCTGCAGCATGATGATACTAAACTCTTGATGTACAATAAATGTCACAGTGGATACAGAAATTAGTGTGAAAGCTTCAGGTTTGTTGCCTTCATGATGGAGAACGTTTCTTCCAGTGCAAAGATATTGATTTCAGTATGTTTCAAACGCAGCAGCCAGCCACACTGCATGGACAGCTCAGACAGGTAATTGCTTTTTCTTAACTAACAAGATGCGAATACACAACAGAATAGAATAGGACATCAGCATCATTTCTCCGCCTTGTTATTTTGCAGTTTTTCCAAGCACTGGATTGTTCCTCTGGATTTTTAATTCAAACATAATTACACAGTAATTACTATGAGCTTTTTTCACCAAAATGGACAGAGAAAGACAGTCCTGCATGGACAATAATGAGGCATAATCCTTGTTGATTTTATCATAATTGTACCCTAAATTGCAATGAAAACTGTGTATTCAATTTTCTGGACACTCCATTTTTGACCTTTTATAAAATGATCCATTTTTTTGTGCACAGAAAACAGTTACAAACTCCCTTTTGCAGATGTCATTGTAGTTTGTCATTGTAGAGGGTTCAGATGTCTTTTCTCTTTTGGCAAGATGAAGCAGATTAGTCCACAGGATGAAACAGCAGGTACAAAGGCACTCATCATTGTATAAAGAAAGCCTTGTCATTGATCGAGTCGAGAAGCTTTACTTTAATGGTCAAATGTCTACTTCACAGATGGGCTGAACATCTGTGATTGTGAGCCAGCAGCAGGTGAAGCACAGGAAGAGGAATACACAAAAATGAAATATGGAGGATTTATCCCTGATGGACAGGAATGATTACGTCCGAACCAAAATCAATTTACTGTTTATTTTCAGGTGTTCTTGTGTTACTGTGCTTGTTTGTGCTTCATCTCTTCATCATAGCTTAATTAAAAGAGAGTGCTGGCACTGTCGTGAAATTTTAATGTCTGAGGTGAAATTGCAACGCTGTAATAAATCGTAATTGACGCCTGAAGCATTAACGCATGTGTAGTGATGGAGCTGTGCAACAAATTCTAAATTCTATTCAAAAGGCAAAGAGAAAAAGGAAAAAATAAAGCTATATCGAAACTACTATATCTTCAGCATACCTTTAAGCAAACCTGCCATAACATTATAGCCACATACCTAATAATATTATTAGTAATAATAATAATAATAATAAAAATAATAATAATAATATAACCTTTATTAATCACATACAGTCATACACAGTACACCATAGTTAAATTATTTCTCGGCATTTGACCCGTCCCTGAAGGAGCAGTGGGCAGCCCCTATGAAGCACATGGGAGAATATTGAGTTCAGGGTCTTGATAACGGATTCTACGGCACGGCTACTTACCAATGTTTTGATTGGGAGATGGAAGCTCTACCATAATGCCCACTTTTGCCACCAAATAAGGTCTATCCCTTTGATGCATGGAGTCCACAGGACCTCTGAAGGTACGCTGTGAAGATGCTGTCATCCAGGCATCATAAATTGTCAATGGTAAAAGTAGCTCAGCTCCTCAGACATTCTGGTTTGGTGTCATTGTAACAAGATTAAAAACAATATTTCCTTCAAATGTTAGTGATTAAAATGTTGCGGGTGATCACTGTACAAATAAGATGAATATGTAATGCAATAGATTACTGTCACCACATTACAATGGAATTGCGTATTTAAGGGGTATTAATAACGTACCAGCAGGAAAAATAAGTAAATACATGGGGAGAGGGAAAAAAGGTCACACCTTTGTCTTTAAGAAGGATTTAGAAATAAATCACACTCTAAAAAGCATTTAAATAACCTATTAGTAGTCCAATTACAGGGTTCAATTACTGGAATTGAGAAATGGGGAGAAGAGCAATCTGGAAAATTGCATTGCAAAAGGTTGGTGGGTTTCCTTGTTCCTCCTGGGAAACAGAATGCTAAGCTAATAACCAATATTAGTCTGTCTGTTTAATAAAAAAATACTGAGCAGAAATACATCCCATCATATCATAACATTACAATTAGACTACCCTTATAAATGATTTTGAAATATTCATAATTAGTTTATTAATAAGGTTATAAACACTTTATCTACCATTTATTAATCATAAGAAACAACACCGTTTTCAGCATTTGATGTCGGCTCACTATTTGGCAAGATTGACTTATAACAGCGTTTTCTTTCTGTTCTGTTAAAATCTCAGATCTTATCAGTCAGCATAAGATCAGTGATCAGTGCCAGCCTGATCAGATATTTCCTGAGGTACAACTACAATTGAACCGCCAACAGAATTTTAGCTGAGAGTTAGTTTCCCTTGTCTGAATTTGAAGCTCATTGTGAATATTTGGAGAGTAGAATATATATACAAAGAAAGGTATATATATATATATATATATATATATATATATATATATATATATATATATGTATCTGTCTTACTGTGTATTTTGTGTATTTGTCTTTAGTTACATGTAAATGTTAGTAATTAGTTAAGAAATTGTGATGCTTTACACCGTACAATAAGGCGATTTTATGTCAACTATTCTACACTGTAAAAACAAAAATCTGTATAATTTACAGTGAAATACCAGCAACTGTGTTTGCCAGAAGTTTTCCGTAAAAAATATGGTGACCACGTACAAAACATTAATAATGTCAACCAGTTTACAGTTTACAACAACAGTATATAAAATGGCAATGAATTACAATAATTTTTAACTTAAAAATCGACATTATTTCACAAATATATACTCTTTTATTTCCATTGAAATTGTGATCTTGCTATACAGTTAAAGTTGGTTATTTAAGTTTTCATACCAGCAAAACTTGTCATTTAAAAAGTATAATAATGTTTTACGGTAATGACTTGCTTGTGACTTTATGGTATTTTTAAGTTAATTTTAGCAAAGGTTTGTTTGATTTTGATTTTTGTTTTCACTGTTAAATTCTGTGCTTTCCTACATCCTCTGACCGTAAGAACTGCCCCCACAAATGGACTTTTCTGTCCAACCTTATATATGGTCTCTGTCTGTCAAACCTCGGGACAGACAGGTATGATCAGGACATGCTTCACCTCCACTTTTTGTGTGACCAGGTTGACGAGTCCCTTCTAAGATCGTTTGCAAGAAAACAAGCAACAACATCCCAAAACATGCCAGAGTGCTCTGAAAAAGATCCAAGTTAAATGCTTTTTTCACGGCAGCTTCATATCGCTGCACATCCTTGATGTAAAAGAAGAGGTGCAATGGAGCTTAACACTATAAATCTACAAACACGGATATAATGGAATTTAAATTTCTGCTCAAACTGAGCAATATTTCCAAAAAATGCACAAAGGGACTGCAGCTCTCGCCAGAAGAGAGTAAGAGGACAATCTCCACCAAGGCTAAGTCATTGCTTGATGATTTGAATCAACTGACTGAGGTGAGGACACCTACAGTTGAAGACGAAGGAAATAACCTTGTGCTCTCATTTGAAGATCGGCAGAGTGATTTGAATCAACTGACTGGATAGAGTACCTTTACTTCTACTACTACCTACTACTACCACTGATCAAGAACTGGAAGACATTATTGTGTTAATTGAAATGTTTGAAAATTAACTCGGTAGTCACAAATTCCCCTCTAAGAAGCAAAAACCTACAACTGGCAAGACCAAAGACACGGACCAAGTGTCCAAGTCCCATGGACATTTCACAAATATGCCCTCTCCAGAGGATCACAGCCATGGTACCTTTTATCAAATCTCAAAGCCAATCAGGCTCATAGAACTCTTTTTCTGATCTCCAGTCAACTTCTGTGCTCTGAGGAACGCCCACTGGTCCTAAACGTTTTCACGCATGTAGGTATGACAAGGCTAAAATAAATTGATGTAACTCAGTTCAGGGAACTTTTTGTTTGTGCTCCCTTTTTGGTTCCTCACATTTCCAAAATGTTATGGTTTATGAAGAAACAGTTGAAGTGTACGGTGAAAAACAATGTACAGTTATTCTAAAATATTCCAAAACCTAAAGTTGAATAAAAGAAACGAACTGCTGTCTTTTCAAAGTGCAGAAAATGGTGCCGGAGAAGTTTGGCTGTTATTTCCTGATTTAGACTGATTCTTTTATCTACGGACATTTTCACCAGCACTGGAGGGCATCTTACTCAAGTGGTTCTGGTTACATCTCTGAAGGAGTCTTTGAATGTTGACACCTTATACAGCAGTCAGTGAAAATATTAAAACCACTGACAATTAAAGTCACAATTAACGTTCATTATCGCATTACAGTGGTAGCTGTATTGCGATAATGAACGTTAATTAAAGAGTATCTTGTCCTTGAAGTTCATGAATTGTAGAAACAGGTAAAAATGGACAGTGTAAGAATCCGAGTGACTGTGACCCAGGACAATCCTGATGACTAGATGTCACAGTATCTCTAAAACAGCAATTCTTGCTGCATGTTCCTGGTCTGTAGTGACTTTAGTGCCTATGAAAACGGTCTGAGGAAGAAAGTTAATGCTGTGCTTGCAGACTGGTCAGAGTCCTTGCTGACCACTGTCCACAGCTGGATGCCCCTTCAGTGGGCACATCAGCACCAGAGACGGACCATGCAGCAATGTATCGCTATGACAAATTGGTCTAGAGTTATAAATAAATGAAGAACCGTTCATATTAAATTGTGTCTTATAGAAAGTTGTACTGAAAGAGTAGTGAGCTGTGAATCTATTCAACAAATGACAGCTCCTTTATTATTTGTCAATTCTTTTTTATTATTTACAGTTGAGGAAGTGGTCATTATTTTCAAGTAATAGAATATTATTAAATTATTAATTTGTGGTACAGGGGCTGTAAGAGAACCAGTATCTTTGTTTTGCTACAGTTATTAGTATTTGTCGCTGTAGACTAATTTCTCAGCAAGCACAAAACTTGATCTCCTGTTACACTTTTCTCAGTTAGAAAGGTTAGTGCGGCTCATTAATGAAACATTTGTGGGAGAAAAGTCGTTTTGGGTAACCGGTGATGGTTATGATGACGCACAGGGAGGGATGCTGAGGGGGGTGGTGATGAGGATGGTTGGGTGGCGTGGTGGTGGGGATACAAGGGTGGAGAAGTGGTTACAGGAGGAAACAGTGAGTCATCTGGTTGTCATCATCATCTGGAGAGACTTGGATCACCTGAAGGTCGGGCATTTTCTTACGGGCACATCTGAGTGTTCTCCGCGCTGAGCGCACTTCTCTTCAGCTTCT
>VRLP01002798.1:25000-78174 GCA_009660295.1 Lophius piscatorius
AAACAGACAGATGATCAGTCCTGATACCTTTATTCCTCTGCCTCACATTGTGTTTTGTCGATTATCTCAAGATGCGAGGTCACCTTGCTTTGACAGTAAATGTTGCTCAGGCACTGTCAGCCATAGGATTGCTCGATGAGCAATGGAGAAATCAAAGAGAAAAAAAAATGGAAAAAATTAGGCAATTGATGCTTTTGTATTTTAATGTGCTCCTCGCATCTGTCCAATCCAAGCAAACTCTTCTGTGTCTCTTTTCAAAGGTGCTGGATAGTGTTGCCGAAATTTCTTGTTGAGTTGCAACCAGGAAGAGGAACAGCCATGACTACTGCTCATCTTACCGTGAAAAAGGGGTTCCTCAAACTGCATCTTGTAGTATAGAGGACATGCAAAGACATTTCTGCGCTGTGTATGCGTATCTCACAATCTCACCCTTAATGCATTCCTAACAATGTTTCTGTACCAGATGCATAATATGAACAATTTTAACATCAGTAGCATTTTCAAGATGGATTACCTGATTTCAGCGCAGTAGAATTTCTCTGCATATGTTATATTTCTCCCTCTTGGTTTCTGCATGCCTTCTGTTGTATTTTTCTTGATGTTTAGCCAACATAATGGCTGAGCTGCTTAAGGCGTTATCATTCAAATTATGTTTTGACAAGGCCGGCTCAATTTGATCATTATACTAATGGCTGTTTTTAAAATGCCATAATGTCCTTTTCCTCATGCAGTGAACTTGAATAGCTGTTTTTTTACACTCGGCTTTTGCTGCCCTGGACGGTGTCAAGCATCAGCTTAGTGCTGGAACAGATGGTTCGTCTGCTGGACAATATGACCCCAACTCCTCTGACACAAGACTGCTCCAACTGCAGCCAGGTTATAGTCTCGGAGCTTAACGTGGTCAAGGCTGTTGTTTTGGGCCTGGTCCTTGGTGCCTTCATTGTGTTTGGAATTGTGGGAAACATCCTGGTAATCCTTTCAGTTGTTTGTCATCGACACCTACGGACAGTCACTCATTATTTCATCGTTAATCTGGCAGTTGCAGATTTGCTGCTCAGCTCAACTGTGCTACCCTTCTCTGCCATTTTGGAGATTGTGGATCGTTGGTTGTTTGGACGGGCTTTTTGTAATGTTTGGGCAGCTGTTGATGTGCTCTGCTGCACCGCCTCCATCATGAGCCTCTGTGTGATCTCTGTTGATCGCTACATTGGAGTCAGTTATCCTCTGCGTTATCCAACTATAATGACAAATCGCAGGGCGCTGTTTGCAGTGATGCTGCTGTGGGTGCTGTCCATCTTCATATCTATTGGACCGTTGTTTGGCTGGAAAGAGCCGGCGCCTGAGGACGAAACCATCTGCAAGATCACAGAGGAACCAGGCTATGCTATCTTCTCAGCTGTGGGCTCCTTCTACCTTCCTCTGACCATCATACTGGTCATGTACTGTCGGGTCTACGTGGTGGCTCGCAGAGAGAGCCAGGGTCGGAAGGAGGGACACAAGACGGAGAAGTCGGATTCAGAGCGGGTTTTTCTCAGGATACATAGAGGAAATACAACCATATCCGAGGATGAGGCCCTTCGCAGTCGCACCCATTTCGCCCTGCGACTGCTCAAGTTCTCTCGTGAGAAGAAAGCCGCAAAGACCTTGGCCATTGTGGTCGGCTGCTTCGTGCTGTGCTGGCTGCCCTTTTTCCTGGTGCTTCCCATTGGTGAGTATTGTCATGTTCACCTTGTATGTGATCGTTAATTATGATACATGATATTCTAGACCTCTGTTCCCTTTGTCGAATTGGAAATAAGTCATACCAGTAATATAAACAATATCACTTACAGGATCAGATGTGTGTCAGATTTAACGGCGTCTAGCAGTGGAGCACAGTGTAGGAGAATGCGAGAAAAAAGCCCTCATGAGCCAGTGTTTGGTTTTTTATACTCTGGCAAAAATACCTGGTGATTTCATGGGTTGGTGTACAAATGGTAGTGTTAATTTTTTTAATGGAAACTCTTACAAAAAATGGTGACCTTTTTTTATTTATTTTTATCAGAAGATGAAATGACGAGCTATCGTCACAAACGGTGTCTGTGAATAAATCGCAACAATGCGATTGAGCTCAATCGCATTATTATGCTATACAAAAAAAAAAAGACGAGGATAAAATGCAGTCCTTGTATAGTGTGTGCAGCATTGTGCTGTGCAAGGTGAGTTGGCATCCAGTAGTGCAACACGAGCGTTTATCTCCCAACTGTTAGGGAGGTGGAGGGTAGAATCATGGAAGACCCGAAAGATGGTGAATTATGGTTTGGAATAAGGTCTATAGACTAATGGAACCATCTAACAGCTGGTTTCCCCTAAAGTTACCCTCAGGATAATGTCTCACAGTTTTATCTGGAAAAGTCAATGATCAGAGGTCTTGATGCCAAAACGTTCTCAGCCTATGTCAAACTTTTAACGGCTCGTTCATCGAGTCTTGTTGTCTTGGAGCCGGGCACAGTGGTTCAGAATAAATATTCTAACAGGAAATTGTTCTATGTCTGGATGCATCCTCTGTGTTGATCATCAGATCAGACACTTTAATCAAAACTGCATTCGTAATCATTCAAAATGACAAAAAAAAGAAGAAGAGATTGACTGAAAATGATAATAATGATGAAAATAATACAGAAAAAATGAAAATGTGAACACTTAATAGTTACTACAGCTATACTAGAAAGTTACATGATAATGTGTACGATTAAATCTATTAAGGATATATGACACATGACTATGACTCAATAAAATAATAACTCATGTATTTCACACATATCTTGTGTTTAGGAAAAATCTTTAAGTTTTGTGACACAGTGTCTGTGACGTGGAAAAATATTGTCATGTAAAGACCTAAACTGGATCTCCTGGTTGATGTACTGCGTTTGTGTGAGTCATCTACCAACGTAGACTCCTTCCTAAATCATACATCCCAGATCTGAGAGAATGTAATATTCCAGTTGAAAATCTTTATTGATTACATAGTGTAATTTGTCGAGAACAAAATAACGATCATCGGAAACCACAATCATGAACCGATTGAGGACTGGATTCAGAATCATACTCAAAATCACAGTGGAAACATGAGATCCAAGGCAGATCCAACTTTTGTGAATTTCTTCAAGACAACTCATAATGTGTCTCAGTAGTGTGCACGACCTCCATGTGTCTATATGATCTCCCTACAACGTCTGGCGTGCTCCTGATCTCTTTTTCTTTTCTTTTTTTTGACCAGACATTTTTTTATCAATCGCATTTGAGCCTTAAACAAAACAAAAAAGCTTAATGTGGACAAAATTAAATGGCATACATGTGGCAAAGGAAATGCACAATGAGAAAACAGAAAACTATTTTAAATATTAGGTTGTTATTCACACGTCGTTCGGAGAGACCTGGCTGCGCTGTAGAAAGATGGTGGAGAAGGAGCAGTCGCTCTGTATCTATAATAGTCCCATATGTAACGACACAACGCCTCTTATTTCAAGGTGATACAGTAATAAAAATGTAAATTTCAGCCGGTTTATCCGCATATATAATCTACACATTGGATCTTTAAACTAGTCTTTTTGCCATCTGTTTACATGATGAATGTTAGTGAAGTAATGTTGTTGATGCTGTTGTGAACATGGAGGCAACAATTTACACACAGCAGCAGCAGCAGCAGTGGAAGAGATCAGAGGTTGTTCCAGCTTAAATAAACTGCATTATTGGGAGGGTCTACTTTATGGTGATCGGGGTGAGAGGGTCATGTCATGTGAGTATGTGTGTAAACAACAGCACAGCTTGGGTTATCTGTCTGAATTAGTGCGTAGGTTTCACTCCATAAGGGGGAAATGACTCAAATCCGAAATTTGTGAACAAATCCAAAACGGCATTTGAACCACTTCCACATTTGGTCCTATATTGGATAAATATCTGATTTTTGGCCATGGCGCTGGATGGGTGGTAAAAAATAATGACCAGAGAAGAGAAATGACGACAGCTATGCTGATAATCTGCTGTTCCCAATCTACTTGTCATGTCATGTGTGCCCCGTAAACATTTCCTACTTGAGTCCTTTTGGTTTGAATACCGTGAGTTGTCTCGTGAATATGGCATTTTTAGTCGTTCGGTGACGCGCATCAGTCGATGTGCATGTGCCTGGTGATTTAAAGGACAGATACGTTCTCATCAGAACTCAGTATAGCTTACTCTAATTATTGATGTGAACCCTCAAAATAAACAAATCTGCTTTGAGCAAATAAATAAAAAGTCTCAGATTGAGGTTGATGGGCAAATATGAATGCTAATGTCTGATCCCACCGATCGTAACAATGAAGTCTAGCATGTTACCAAGATCGTCTCTAATCCTTTATATATGCACTGGATAGTTGATTACCAAGCACTTAACAATTTAATCAAAAACATTTCACAAAGTAAGTGAATCTGGATCTTCTGCAAGCTATTCGACTTCCTTTTATAGATCCACTCAACATCTGCCAGGTTTTTAATTGCTGGTGAATTCAAAGGTTTGATCATTGTAATTGAGCTGCACCACTCCGGGCATTCCTTTCATTCCGAGGACATTCCTGGACGTCTTGAGAAACGTAGTAAATGACTCGGTCAGGTTGACGCTCTATAAATAGATTCGGACAGCCTGTGGTGCGCCTTTGTCTGTAAACAAAAACACTGTATCTCAGACCAACATATATTTCAAACACAGATCCTCCAGTGAAGCATGAAGTCATTTCTCTGCACCGTCTACTCTCCCTTGTGCCTTTGACACTTCATCACAACGCTGGTCCAGGAGTGATAGATTAAGTCATCACATCGGGCTGTCACATCTTATATGGTATTCGCTTCAAGAACACCTGAATGAAGAAGAGCTTGAAGGGTTGCCTGCTATGCATGGATCTTTCACGCTGGTGTCCATTTAGAGGGAAAGTGAGTAGAGAATTTGAACTTGTTTGAAGATATGAAAAAGCCCTCAAAAGTTCCTCTTTTTATTCATCCCATGCTCTCACGCTTGTAAATATAGCTGTCACCATTTGGCTGAGGGCCTTTGCTGACTGGGAAATCAGGAAAAGCCTCAGCTTGCCAACGATCTTTTAATAATGATGGCATCTGAGTGCACGCCACTGTCTCATAAGTCTTTGCAGAAGGACAGAGTTTTCAGTTAATCGCCAAACATTGGTTTAGTTTTATGTGTAAAGCATAAGAATCAGTGATGGTTGGATTTGATCTATTTTGGCATCTGTCAGGAAGTAATAAGTTGGGTTTTTTATTCATTTAGGAGATGTTACCTCGACCTTTCAGAAGTCCCTTCAGGAAAGATAAGAAGTGTAAAACTTTCCCTCTAAATTTAAGGAACTGTTATACCTAACCTAATGTCCTCATGCATTATGGACTGAAAAGAAGCAGATTGTCAACTAGGCCTATACTGTCGTCCCCGAAAACACATTTTATTCCTCGAAGAAAAAAAACAATCCTTAGTACAAACAATTCCCCTGATTGAACTCTTAAAATTAAATGTGAAGCTGTGTTTTTCATTAAAACAAAAAAGCTCCCACTTTTGAGTTAAATATGATCTATTAGAGTAAATTATAATCTATTATATTTCTATATATGAAGTAAATTATGACATATCAAGATAGATATTTTCGAGTCTATTCATATGCACCAAATTTGGACTACATAATAGAAAATCTTAGGAAGTTATGTCCAAATGGCAGCGTATTTTCTTTATTATTTTTTAAAGCCCCTATTAGTGAGTAAAATATGAACTTTTAGAATAAAATATAATTTGGTCTCATTTAGGCAATTAAACTACCCGAAACTGGTAGTTCGTGAACTGGTGGAAATTAGTTATACTTACCTTAAGTTCAAGTCAGATCACTTTTGTGGTTCTGGTTATCTCAAGGCACAAGTCCAGACCGTAATCTTTGTTCTGCACTAAACGACAGCAACGAGAAAAAAACCCCGAGCAGACCCCTGCTATCTTTGGACGGACCGCTGAGAGAGGGAGCGGTTTCACAATTATTATTTTTATTATTATTATTATTATTATTATTATTATGACTGTTATTGTTATTTGTTATAGTAAATCTAAGTCTGTAGTATTATTCTTTAGCGCTCTCTAGTATATATTCCATGAGCCCTTTAAATTTGAACATTCTAGGTTTACCAGATCTGGAATATTACTTGGATGTGTGCTTATGGAAATGTCACAGTGTGATTTTTTTTTTTTTGGACAACAAGGCATGTACTCCATCAGCTGCCTTCAGCTGCCCCCAGTGTTTAAAAACACAAAACAAAAAAACAAACAGAACAGATTAACCTCTTTATACAAATCTACTCCAAAGATCAAGAACTGTGGTTCCTTTTTTTGGCGAGTGACCCGCTCTTACACTTAGTTTGATGGAAACCTGTCAGTTAGTTTATGCCTAAGTGATCAAAACAGTCAAAAGACGTTAGAAAACATCTCTTTATCTGGATCTACTGGGTTGGTCTTTGGATGGTATAGAGTAGGCAATGATGAGCCTACTTCAGTCCAGCCTGCTGCTTTCTCAGTCTGCTACTGATATAAGATATAAGTAACCAAAATAAAAATGATTCATCATCACCATCACCGAAGAATCTTCTGCTATGTTCAGTTTAAACACCAGACCCAGACCAGATGCAGAGAAAACAGAAAGTATCATCTGATATTAATTGTGATAATCCAATTTATCGGCAGGCTGAGATCCATAACCCACAGACTCAGACAGAGAACTAATGGTGAACAGGTGAGGACCTGGGACAGGTGAGAACACTCTCAAATCAGGGTGGAGAGAAAACAGAAGCAAGACAGGAAGTGTTAAATGAAAACAAAACACACCGGAATAAGCTTTCAAGATATATAACATGAAATAACAAATTAAAAAAAGAACTGGAACACTCACAATGTAAAAGAAGTTGAAAAAACGCTCCTGCATCTACTCCTTCATCTGGATTCCCTCCAAAATCTAATGAGTGCTCTGCTGCTATACGACATAACATCAAACCACGTTTCATGAAAATCAATTAAGCATTTTTTTTCTCCAATCCTGCTATCTTTTCTCTTTTTGGGGGGTTCCAGTTTTGTTGTGTGACGCTACTGATTTAAGATAAAAGCTCTATAATCCCATCTTTCTGAACTAAAGAGCAATCAGACAAAGGTAGACCCTAAATACTCAAGAGATTCTTCTCAGGAGATAATGGGAAACCAAATTCATTAAATTCTCCTCACACGGACACACTCACACATACATGCACGCACACACACACGCACACACTCACACACACACACAAACTCTTTCCTTTTATAGCTCCCAGAATTCCGCTTATTTGCAAACTGTCTTGATTAAACACAAAAATTGGAAAAACAGACGGCCTGTAGAGCATTTTTCAGGTCAGGTGATAACTACTGGAGAGGCTCATCACAAATTCTGTGAACAACAACTGGATTCAGACCGTTTCCTGTGATGATTTATTGATTTTTGGACAACAATACATTTGTCAGACGGCTGGAGAAACCGTTCGTTTTCAGAATGAATCCATCAAGAGCACCACCAATGTTAGAGTTGTTCTTGATTGCACAGCTGGGGATAAAATGTATGAGCCATATAGCAAAAACCAAACTATTTATTCTGCAACTCTTCCCACGTTCTCTATATCACAATCTTACAGGTTTTAATCCGTGTGCAGCGGCTCGTCCAACAACGCTTTAAAAAGACATCTTCATACAAAGACACACAGACAGAAAGCAAGAAGTCAGGCATTTAATTATTCATTATTATTTCGCTGGCAGTCACTGGATAAGTGGAAACTCACCTATACAGTCACAATGACAGATAGTCTGCATGTGATGTGCCTGTGAAAGCGTTTTCCCTGCCTCCTCATTAAGGATCCCAATCACACTCTCTGCCGGCAACGCTTCTTCTAATCAAACGCAGAACTGTTTATGACGGCGATTTTTAATAAAATCCTTCGCCTGGTAAGGAGCTACATTTCTTGGGTAAAATAATTAAAAACATATTGTAGAAAGCGGATTAAGTTGTAGATCAACACAACGTCTCATGATGGTAAAGAAAGTAACTGAAGCTCTAAAGATGATATTTTAACCGTGTTATCGGGCAGATTTTGGCCCATATTTGGTCATTCGGTCAACAAAGGCTGAAAAATCTATAATTTTTTTTTGCAAAATTACAGATTGTGGACATTCCTTTTCTCACAGAATCCCAGAGGTGGCATAAGTGCACTTTTTGTTTTACTCAGGTAGAAGTAGGCCTACGATTACTTGTGGGGGAAAAAAAGACTTATTCTGTCATTCTGGTGTTACTGAGTAATGTTGATTACCAGGGTTAACCCAGAAGAACCCAGAACCATTTCTCCTCAAACTAAAGTTAAGGGGAGCATAGAAAAGAACACACATGTTTGAAATTACTTGTGAAATGCTGCCCCTTATCCGTAATGTATTTCCTGGAAAATAGTCAATTTTAATTAGATAAGTTGAACCTTTTGGTAACACATGTTTTTAGAAAACTATTTGACTCTTAGTAGTCTTTTGTTGGAGGTAAATTCTGTTCAGTGAATCATCACATGCTTTGATATGCTAAAAAGAAATAGTACTTATTGAGTAGAACTTTCTCAATATTCATGGTTAATGCCTTCTTTTCGGTGGCCGCTCGGCCCTGTGGTGTTGTTCAGGGCTCCGTCCTTGGCCCCTTACTCTTAAGATTATACATGCTGCTACTGGGTCGTATTATAAACAGGTTCAGTTACATTTTTCAATAAGAAATAGTGACTGAAAATGTGCTCGTGGTTCTAATGTTAACCCATTAAAAGGGTCATTAGAACCACGAGATTCCATGAGTTTAAAAAAAACCATGTGTCACCATGGTTTCTCATAGGTTAATGATAATAAATAACTTAACAGTAATTTAGCTCTTTTTCTGTGGAAAGAAAAACCTAATTGCCTATTCCGCATTACATGCAGAAAAACAAAATGTCGACAGACGGCTGTAGCTCAGTGGTTACGTCTCCAAATCGGAAGATTGAAAGGTAGTTGAATCGAGCCCCACCAAATCTAAATGTCAAAGAGTCCTTGTGCAAGATCCTGGACCCCTATCGGCGCTGCAAATGGTTTCCTACTGCTCCTCAGGGATGGGTTATATTTAGAGAACCGATTGCGCTTGCATGATTGTGCGTGACAAGTAAAGGCTTCTTCTTTTGCTTACGTTTCTGAGAATCAACCAAATCCACCATGTTCCTGCATCAAATAAGTTACTTTACCGAAGCATATTTGACAAATTATACACCAACTTTATATAAACTGTTTATTAGCCATGATAAGCCGTTGTGCCTTATAATATTTAGATTTTCCATCACATTACATATTTGAGTTTTCCATGGAAATGTGAATTTAAGTTGACTCCTAAATTCCATATTTTACTTCTTCAAAGTATGGATCCATGTGTTGTTCAAAAGTTTTGTGGGATGTCTGGGGATCTATGTAAACTTCAGATGGCTCTTGTTTTTCTTTATGTTTTATGGACATGCAGCGATGCCTTGTTTAAATCGCTCTGAGACAACATTAAAACACTATTATTACAGTCCAGCAACTTTAGAAACTGGATTTTCTACGGCAGAGTATTTGATTTATTGATTCATTTCATAAGAATTTCGACAAACATATCGTAAATTTGCTCCTGAATTACTTAAATCAGATGAATTAATGCTCCTGCATTTTTCTGGCTAGAAGATCAGCGTGACAGAACCTAATCATGTTGGCGAGCTGATGTTAGCATTTAACTCTGATGATAGTTGCGTCTACTGTAATGTTAATCTCCATTGTGTGTCCCTACAGGCTCAATTTTCCCCGCACACAGACCATCAGACACTGTCTTCAAGATCACCTTCTGGCTCGGTTACTTCAACAGCTGCATCAACCCCATCATCTACCCGTGCTCCAACCAGGAGTTCAGGAAAGCCTTCCAGAGTTTACTGGGAGCCCACTGTCTGAGAGGGATCCCGAGGCCACACCATCATCATCATCTGAGTGCAGTCAACAGTCAAACTCAGGGACACAACCAGCCCCTCAGTCTGGGCCTGGACAGTAAGGGAGCCTCCTGTCGGCTCAGCCCTTCCTCCTCTATGGCCCTGTCCAGAACCCCGTCCTCCAGAGACAGCAGGGAGTGGAGGGTCTTTTCTGGAGGCAATGCTGGTGGATCTGGACCGACAAAGACCAGCAGAGCTAAAGTTGCCAAGTTCTGCAGTAAAAGCTTCCACCAAACGTGCTGCTGCATCCTCAATGGTGGGACTCCCAAACAGGGTTCAAGCTTCGCCCAGCCCACCCCTGTCAGAAACACTCCCACCATTAAAATCCACCAACTGTCCCTGTCGGAAAAAGGAGAGCCTGTATAACTACTGTAATCCCCACTGCATTAGTCCCGACACCCCCCTCAAGGTCAATAATGACAACTCTTTTGCATCACAAAGGGTGAGATGCGCTGGAACGATGGCTGCTTCGAAATTTTATAAGTCGGAGCTTTCATATAATTTTGTGATTTTCCCTGGATGTAAGATGTAAAAACAGAAAAACATGACATCATTGCCGTCTTTAAGACGAGGCAGACAGCAGTTCATCAGATTTACATGAAGGACACCCTGAAAGTTGACTAAGGAAAAAAAAATAGAAGAGAGAACAAAATATTTGAAATGTTTACATATTTTATAGAACACAAGAGCAGCTCAAATGTATAATAATGTATATAAGGATGTTTTACATGATGCATGATTTAACCAAATGTTCCACGAATGCTGGTCAGTGGTGCTCAGTTGTCGAGTTTTCCTATAAGGCGTTTCCTTTAGTCCAAATTGTATTTGTGTACTCTGTTACACAGTAAAAGCAACAACAACCTTGTGCTCCTCCATGTCACGTGACAATAAATTTGTGAGACAAATTCCTAACCGGGGATTCAAGAGGACAAGTTTATTGTTCACCGAGTATCTGACCCCCTCAAGACGTCCGGCTCATCCATCACCATTCCCACAATCGCATGTACCTCTGAGCAGTGCCAGATGAGGGTCTTAATATATTTGTGTGGAATTTTAGCTGACCTTGTGGTTGCTGACCTCAATCCTGACCCGCCCCCAAGCCTCTTCAAAACATCCAGCAGATTTTTGATGTCAAGTGAAGTCATAGAGACTCTCAGACATTCTTCTCTCAGGCATGTTGTTTTGCTCTCCTCTAAAGACAAAGCATGCTGATCCTTTATCTCGGCTTTGTGTAAGATCTTCTGAGAGGCGGCTTCTTGCCACTGCAAAGGTGAAAATCTGAGTGTGCTTAGCATCGACTCCAGACTGCAAAGTGTTCCTCTGTTTACGAAGAAACATCAAAGGGCAGGAGGACAGACTCTGTCGTACGTATTGATTCATTTCCCTGTTGGTGCTCCTTCCGTAACTCACAGATGAACTCCCTGTGAGTGCGGGAGTGAGAAGATGCAGTCAGCATACCGCTCTCTGCATTAAGTTCAGACGCAGCAGTGGAGGCAACAGTTTTCCCACAGCGGAGGGACCGGGCAGAAGCATTGAGAGTGTTCGACTGCATCCGCATTGTCATTGACTAGCATGTCTGTGAGCCGGTAAATCACAGACCGTCTCTGCACAGATGCCATTAAGAGAGGAGCCACCGGCCGCAGCGAGAAACTACATATGGTACGGACGACCCAATTCAGCCCTGTCCTCTATTGTCTGGAATCATGAGGAAAAACCCTATATCATCTTTCAGATGTGATAGCTTTATTATAAACAATCAAACCTGCAGCCCTGCTGTGGAGAGAGCAGAGGAGGACAGGCCTCCTCGTGCAGAAGCCTCATTTTGTGTAAATTCACTTTGAAATGATCAATATGATCTACATCTCTTTAGTGCCGCTGTAATGAGCCATAAATGAGCCAACAATTAACGATTTCAACAGGAAATATATGTGTTCATGAATGCTCACAGTTCTAAATCATGTAACTGCAGACTTTTAATAGTGATTTTCTCGTGGAAGCATAGCATGGGCAGCTGGTGTCTCATGTTTTGCACACTTTTTCCCAGGATTTTTGTAAAGTCTACCCGCTGCTTTTTTTGTTTTCCACAGAGGGTGAAGATGTTGACATAAGGATTCCTCTCTCTCTCTGCTTTAATCATCTCCTCTCCTCACGCAAATTCCTAATCGGACGACTGTCAATCAGCCAGAGGGGTTTCACCGACCACAGAAGTGTTGTGGGTGGTGTGTTGCTCAGTTCCTTACTGGAAGAATGAGTGAAGGAACTGAAACACTGGAATGCTGCATGTTCTCGACTCTGTACCTCCACCTAGTGTCCTCATGCCCATCTGCAACCTCTCTATACAATGCCGGGATTTCTTATGATTCAGCAAAAAAGCTGATTTCCAAATGTGCAACGTCTTTTAAAATACCTCTATTTCATTCTATTTTTGTGGAAAGTTTTTTGTATATCTGTAAATTCCAAAGAAGAAAAGTACTTTGTACAGATTGAACGTTTTTATTTTTATTTAATTTAACCTTTATTACCTTTGTCTTTTAATTGATAAATATTAATTACAGTTAGTCACTTTAACCAGATACAGAGTAAGATTCAGAGCCATTATTTAGTTTAAGTTGTGCGAAAGTGTTCCTACATTTGTGAAAAATCAGCCCTGTGATGATTAAAGACTAAGAGCGTTTGCTAAAATATTTTTGAGATATTGTCTGATATGTTTTTCCACATAAAGGTTATATTATCTCATTGTTCTGCTCCTTACTTCCTTGTGGAAAAATAATGTGCAAATATAGTTAAAATGCAGGACATAATATGTCGCCTAATCAGTGTGTGTTTAAAAATACATGAATGGGCTCCAAATTTATGCAGATGATAAAAACTGGGGGGGAAGCGCAGGTGCAGCTCTTCATCACTCATCTGCCTGATGAAAACCCCAAAGCAGGCAGTGAATCATCAGCAGTGCACTGTGGGCCTGCAATGATCCGGATCACCACCATTCTCAAACTGAGGGTTTCCTGGGCCACACACACAGCTGCATGGGTAGTTCTTTACATTGCCCTGATTTATTTTATTTTTTTACTCTTGATGCGTTTCTAATAAGGGTTTGATTTTCAAAATAAAATGCTTTGAAATATTAATTGGCACCTCTCATACACGATATAGGAGATGTGTGCATAATGTTTTGTTAAAAAATATTATATAGTAATATTCATTATTTAAGTGTTTTTGAGTAATTCCCTGGAAACGGCTGAGACATAATCCGTTTGGATCACTCACAGAGTGATCCAAACACAAATTGTAACCATTGGTACAGAAAAAAATAATGATAAAAAGCCCCTAAATTACCAAAGCTGCCACACTCCTATTTTTTGTGTGTAGAAAGTTTTAAGTAGTATTAAGTAGGTATTTGAGTTCTACTGTGTAAACATATCACCAGAAGGGGACATAGGGACAAACCTTAAAACAGAAAAACACGTTTTGAGTTCTGCTCCAGAAATGAAATGGAACTGACTAAAGGACAGAACCCATTCCTATGTTCCCCTCCTCACTACGGCTATGGCAGGGGTTTAAACGAAAAAAAGAATCAGTACAATTGATTAGTTTTTAATCATTTTAATCCACTGACGTCAACACAGATAGGGTCAAATGCTGACAGGACTGATGACTTACCCCAGAACCCCGATGTCCTACTAAACAGAGAGGATCAACAATCCCTCAACAACGCTCAACATCACAACTCAATAACCGTTAGTGAAAACTTCCCCCAATTCAAATCACTTCACATCAGAACTTGGTATACAAAACTTGCACTTGACAAGGTGATGAGGAAGAAAATAATCCAGTGTTTTACAGCGTGTCTGTACAAAGCAGTGAGACTGACGAGCCACTGTGGTCTGCAGAATGCGACTATTAGCTGGAGTAAATCTGGTGAGGACAAATAGAGAGGGTGAAGCGAGGGAAACTGGATGTGGTGAGTCATTGACAACACTAACATGGAGCACAGTGGACACATCATCAGCACACTGTGAGGGATTTCATATGAGCATATTTCATCAGGTCTGCATCACTTCCTTACAGAGCCTTCATAGATACAGGGTGCTATCAATATCTTACAGAACCGCAAGCAAGTAGTTCAACACATATCTTAAAACATACAGATTTCTCCAACACTGAGAAAAGGTTACGAGCCTCACATACATTTCTTTACCATTTGGATTGTTACAGGTGCAAAACAAATGTGTTAAAAACGTTTACTACAGTGCGATCACAACTGCTCTGTGGAGTTTGACATCGTCTGCACATAAAGGTAAAGGTCTTATAGCACCGTGTGCAGAGATGTTGGCGGCAAATCTACCAACAAGCTTCTTTCTGCATGAACAGTGTATACGCCGGTCTGACTTTTGGAAGCTTGTTGCCCTGAAGCATGAGGAGAAAATAAACCGAACGATGACATGAATGTCATGCTTCAGACAAAAATGCATCATTTGCCAACCGTTTCCTTGCCTGTACTCAAGGCGAATGAGTGGTTTCAACCTTACATACCCTTCATTTGCCTTTCAGTGCACTCAGCGCTTTTAAAAAGGATCTGAAAACATAAATCAATTAAAAAAGTGTGCAACATTAAGGGAAGACCAAGGTGAACTGTGAAAAACAATGCTGCAAATGTAACATGCAGATCCCGTATTCTACAGTCTTATCTGTTATTCTTCTAGCAGCAATACTGTAACAAGATTTGTACTGAAACAAAAACCTAACATGGACTGTGTTACAACAAAGGAGGGCCTGACTTTCAGCTGAAGGTGGCTCTCAAACACGACCGCCGCCACATTCTGACTGACGAGCACGTGGTGAAATTCTTTTTTTTAAAGTCAAGTTTTAAAAATACCCGCTTATTAATGTGAACCCTTCTTAGTTCATGGTCATTTTTCTGAGCAAAGAGGGAAAACTTAAGAGCTCAAATATACTCAGAAAAAAATATATATAAAAATGTAAACAAAGACATTTAATGGATAAATGATCAAACCGGACTCAAAAACAGCTGCTTCAGTTCACTTGATCCTTCCTTGACAACGCAATATGGCAATGTAATATGGAAGGATATGGAACAGTGCCTCTTCTTTTTGCATGAGGTGACAAAGAGGTGGTGTGTGGATGAGACGGGAGGGAGTGTTTTGGGGGAGGGGGATGCAAGGGGAGTCAGAGGTGACCAGATGCAGTATGACAGCAATAAGAGTTGCCTCTGGTCCTGTGTTGGCCTGCATCCTCTCATCGGTTGATGAAAGTGCTTAACCGAGGCTGGTGATGTTGGTTTTTCCGCCGGGAGGAGCCACGATACGTTGAGTGCTGCGGCGAGGAACGTTGTCATCAATTTGGGCTCCTAAAACATGAAGGTACAAAGCAATTAGAGGTGTGCAAACTTAATGGCTATTTATATGATGTGTGAGCTGACATCGATCACTTTGGAAGACACACAAAAACATTGGTTCAGAGTCCAGACAATCACTCCTTCATGCAGCCTTTGAACAGATTACTGCACGTGTACATTTGAAGAGCCAGCAGCAAGTGCTACGTGGGCACATCACTAAGTTAAGACAGTTTTATTGTGTATCTGTAAGGTGACCTTGAGTGTCCTGAAAAGTGCCCATAAATAAAATGTATTACTATTATTATTATTATTATTATTATTATTAAGTCTGAAAAAATTGGGCGAAAAAACTGTATCACGAAACAAAAGAGGGACCACCAGACTCGCTATCCAACAGCAGATTATCTTTAGCTGTTAAAGGCAGCTCTACGACGAACTGCTTTCACCATCTCCCAACAAAACACAGCTTGAATATAAAAGCTTCAGGCATCAGTGATCCATCGCCGGTCTAAACCAGCCAAGGTACCAGCACAAAAATAAACTCTGCAAACAGTGGCTGAATCATGAAGCAAAAAATACCTCATGACAAGAAAAGCAACAGATGGCAAGACATAAAAAAACCTCAAACTATCACCAGATACATCACAAAGGGCACGGTGCCAATCCAGACGATTGAGAAGGATGGTTCCAAACAACTTCTAAATTCAACAACACACACTGCCTGGTCAATGGTGGAGAAAGGATTTTGTTTTTTTGCTCTAAATTGAAGAAAGGCATTTGAAAATGTTACAGATCAGTATTTTTTGTTTTGTAATATTTGATGGAGTTGGAACAGTGCAATGTTTTCACAAAAGTTTTTTCCTGGGGTTTGGACAGTACATTATTTGACAGAACTTAAGGTGAGGTTCTTATATTTTAATTAAATTACATGATATTTGACAGAACGTGAAATTTGGCTATGGTGGATCTGTTGCACCTACGTTCTTGCACGTATGATTCCAAATTCACCATATGGTAGAGCAGCTGATTTGATGCATTCATTCTTAATTCTATTCATTAATTCGGTAATTAGTAAAAGTAATTATTCAGTCTACTAAACAGAACCCTGACTCCTTGAGTTTCAAGTAAAATATTTTCCATGAACACTTTGTTTCCATTGATGTCGTTGTTCAGCTGAATTAAACATCCTATTAAGAAGTGAGCTACTACAGCTTAAGAAATGTATAAATACAATTTAAAAGATTTTATAAACGTTATATATTGTTAATTAAGTCCCAGAAAATACTGAGAAGTCATTCTTTGTCAATGTGGCACACCTCTGAATGGAATATGTTGTGTTTAAGGGCAGCTTCTAAGAATCAAAGTGTTCTTTCACTCACCGGACAGACTGAAGCCAGACTGGTGAAGGTTGCGCACTGGCTGATGGGTAACCTGCTGCTGCTGTTGGTGCTTGGTGGGGGAAGTCTTCATTGAGGAGACTGTGGACATCACCTTAGGAGTCACTGTCACCTCACACACGGGTCCGTCGTATAGGCCCCTGGGAACTCCTCGCAACTCTGTGAGCTGAGCATGCAGGCAAAGTTCATCAGACCACATGCTCTGTAGGCCACCAGTTACCCTTCAGTGTTGGAGGTTCTCTGAGGTGTGACTCACCCTGCTGCGTGCCTTTATCCTCTTGTACACATGATCAGAGAAGGGTTTACGGCTTATGTAACGCCCGCAGCCCTCCGTGGTGTGAAGACTGCCCTCCTCCAACACGATCTTGCCCTGACTAATCACCACCACAGGACCTCCGCGCACTTCTGCACCCTCAAAGATGTTATACTCCACGGCCTGGGAGAAGAGGGTCAGGGTTTGGTTCCAGAAAATAAAGTTTGTTTAAACCTGACATTTGACTTGGCTCACTGGCAGGTTTTTTTTTTAACAAATCTAGAGTTTCTGACAGAAATACACACTTATATTGGTTTTCTCAATGATTGTTAATATCAAAGCACATTAATAGAAGACATTTAATGTTTATCCATCCGTTCATCTTTCTCTCATGATCCAGAATCAGGTTGCAGTGGCGGCAAGGCTAATCTCTCTCTCACAGCTCCTCCTTGGAGATCCAGAAATGTTCTAGGCTAGATGAGACAGATAATCTTTCCAGCAAGTTCTGACTCTATAGATCGGTTCAACAGATGCTCAATAAAAAGTCAAGCACCTCAACAGGTAAGATTGTGGAGGTGCACCGATTCCAATTTTCTTGGTGGATCACCGATTTTCACCGACATACATGTGTTGAAGTCCGACCGGCCGATACCGATTTTGTCCGATTCCGAACCTTAGAAAACCTTAGAGTTTCCTCTGAGGTTTATAACTATAATTAGTAATGTATTTTATGTGCTCTTATTTTGAAGGCTTACAGCAGAAGTAAGGCCGTTCGGCATTGTTTATGTGTTCTGACTGGTTGACATTAATGCACGCTCCGTTCTCCTCGTGGTACACTTCTTAAACAAATTGTATTACATTTCGAAGTGGAAATAAAACTTTTTAAGCCTCGATCAGTCCATTATATGTTATGTCCTTGGGGTGAGTACATATGAAATGTGTGATTATGGTCGCTGTTTGTTGTGTTTTCTGGTTTACTAGCAATATGTTGGAAGCCATGGTAGCTCATGCTGTGTGTACGCGCGTGTACAGTGCATGCGTGTAACTGCCAACGAATCGGCCTGAATAGATAAAGGTGCATCTACATTACTATCTTTGCATCCACTGGATTAATCCGAGGCTCTTCCTGAGGCCATTAATGCCATGATCAAGTACGGTATTAAAACTCCTCTGATTAGCTTAACTCAGACTAAACAAACTAAGAAGTGATTGAACTGATCCTGATAAACTCTAGCTGAAGTTTTACATATCTGGCCCAAGTTTTACTATCAGCTGCTCAGAGTGGATGAATTTAACAATATCATAGGCTGAAATCATGCAATTTTATATCACAAAACTTCTTTTCCAGGTTTTTCTTCTTAACAAATTTGCAAGTAGACTGGATTAAACTTATTTTCACTTGGATATCATATGGCAGTGCATCTGAAAAAGGCTTTGCCTGCGGGACATGACAGGACACTGTTCACTGGAAATTACATTTATGAGATTAAATTCGCCTTTCATGAGAGGTCTTAATTCTTGGAGCTACATTTTATAACTGAATTTATAAGGCTCATACTCAAAGGTTGTTGTATTCTGTGTTAAAAAAATAAGGGATATAAATACCTGTAACTGCCACTCACCATTACATAAAATGTGCAACGCAGCCCATCACATACAATCTTAAAAATAAGGTCCCAACCCATCTTCAATACATGAATAACTAAAAGAAATTGTGGCAAGAGTAGAGAAAGGGCAAAGAAATCATCAGACCAGGTTGTGGCTCTTGGCTGTGATGATCTTCGTCACATCTGGGTCCCACAACACAAGGTCGGCATCAGAGCCCACAGCAATGCGACCCTTGCGGGGGAACAGATTGAAGATCTTTGCAGCGTTTGTGCTGGTCACTGCCACAAACTGGTTATCATCCATTTTGCCGGTCACCTTTCAGGACAATAAATGACATACTAGCATTTAAACGTGCACAGAGGTTAATAAAATCATTTGATTTATGATGAAAGCCCTATTGTAATATGTGTTAAGTGGGTCGCATCGAGCATACCACACATTTATCCCAGATAAGGGACATCCTCTCCTCAGAGCCATTGGTACCCTCTGGGATTAGGGTGAAGTCATCTTTGCCGATCGCACGCTGAGAAGTCTGGAAGGTGCAGTGTGCGCTGCCAGTCACCTGCAAATCTCCGCTGCAAAATAAAACAAAAAAACTCAGCTGCATTCATGTCATAAAATGACACTTATTTCAAATGGGACATTTCATAGTGATTGTAGTCACGAAAAGAGAGGCAGCTATGTAAAAATTCAAAATGGAGCAAAACATCTACAAAATATGTCACATTTTTGGGGGCCTGGTACGGCACACCTACCATGACAGAAGAGAGCAGAGGTAGTCAGGGGTGGTGGGATCAGGACTGAGTGGTGGAGAAGTGACATAGGCTGCAGCTTTGGCCCAATTCTTGCTCCAGTAGTGTGTACCATCTGTGCCCAAGCTGGCAGATATGGGTTCTCCATAAACAACAGCGCCTGTAAACCAAACGAGATGAGGTCAGCATTGTAAAGTGGATGCCAGCCAGACACAGAATGTCAAAATAAAACCCAATATATCTCTTTACCCCTCTTCCTGGCGAGGGCAATGACATCAGCAGCACTCTTGCTCATAACCTTGGTAATGTAGAGTGGGCAGTTGGTTTGATTTGCTATGGTGACAGAGCGATTCACTGCCTCTGCCTCCACCTGCAGACACACAAAGTGAGATTAATCAATAACCTAGTTTCTAGTACGCCGCCTTTTCAAAATATAATATTACAAACCTATGGCCATATGACATAAAATGTAATTGATCTAATTCATTTTAATTGATTTAATAAATTAGTTTCCATTATATTTTTCAAACATAACACGAAGGTCATTCAGGCCAGACACAAACCAATTTGTTTGTGTGTCTGTGCCTCTACCCTACACAAAACACCTCCTGCCGATCCAAGGCTTTCTTTTTATATTTACATTGTGACAAATGGAAAATGACAGAAAGATGCC
Organism: Lophius piscatorius; assembly: GCA_009660295.1. Classification (NCBI taxonomy): domain Eukaryota; kingdom Metazoa; phylum Chordata; class Actinopteri; order Lophiiformes; family Lophiidae; genus Lophius; species Lophius piscatorius. Next base: position 45,120 of record VRLP01002798.1, read on the forward strand.
ATCATTCCTCAGGAGATGATGCATATACTTTAAAGTAGAAAACCCACATATATTATGTGGTACTGTTATGTCTAAGTATGTAGAGTGTGGTACAAATCCAAAATATATCCAAAGTATACCTTCGTATTTGTAGGGAGGTATATACATCTTCTGCACAATATGAGAAAGACATACATGTGTCGGATTGCTCATCTTCCGGGTCTAACTCTCTAATGAGTGATAATATTTTTTTTTTTATTAATTCACATTTTGGCAATTCACACAATATTCCTTATTATTATTATTATTATTACACACCAATCACTTTGTTTTTATTATAAGCGTCCATGATTCAGTTTGTGTTTTATGCATTATGGAAGTTATCAGACCTCACAAAACGTTTTCCCTTTTGACCACTGGATAGAGAGGTTAAAACTCCAACTTACCTCCTCTGGGCGACTGAGCACATGACCTTCAGGCCCAGTGATCCCCAACTCTAGAATACGTCTCTGCTCCTAAAGATGTGCACCAAAACACATGTCATCCAAAATGAGAATAACTGGCCATAGCTGGGACTTGACTGTCTTCTCTGGTGCTTAAGTTACCTCTGCAATGATGTCTCCATTCTCAGCATGCACCTGTGCGATGCCTCCAAGGTCTCTGATAACACCAAACACCTCATAGATCTAGAAAAAAAACAATGCAGACTCATCGATCTGCACCAAAGCCATTTTTGGACTCAAAAACAAAGGCTCAGCGAGGCACGTGAGCATACCTGAGAGTCAGAAAGTTGGAAAACATCCTTATAAGCCAAATAGACCAGGAAAGAGTTGACACCTGAAGATAGAAAACTTATGAGAGAGAGACAGACAAAGGTGGAATAAATTGAGCAGAAAAAGGAAAAACCCAAAGAGAAAGAGAAAAGTCGAATCAAAAGGATAAAAATAATAAGGTAGAAGCATTTGGAGGAAAGCAGGGATTTTTTCTCCCCATGCAAATGTCAAAACGCACTTTCAGTGAAACATACAAACACAGAAATGCTTCGGAGACATTTCCCTCGAGTCAATGATGTATAGACTTGTGAGTATGTTTCCTGCATACCGTGATCCTTCACTAGGGTCTCCATCTCTTCTTGGGTGCCTTTGTTCCACTCCGTGATGTCCACATGCAGAGAATAGTCACAGCAGGACTTCCCATCAGCCCATTCCCTCCACTGCTTGAAAGCTGCAACCAGGCTAGTGCCAGGCTCTGGCACCACGTGGTCAACTAAAAAAAAATTAACAAACAAAATGGTTTAGAATTCATGTGCACAAGCAAGCGGCATAAATAAATCACATGCTTGAAGATATGCACATCTGCGCTGCTATGATTCCTCGGAATATGGTTTTAATTTGTGCTAATATGTCATTTTATACTTACTGATCATGGTCGTCCCCCCAGCTAGCGCCGCCCTGGTGCCCTGGTAGAAGTCATCCGCTGCCACCATTCCACGGTCAGGCATCTGGAAGCGGGTGTGAACGTCAATTCCCCCAGGCATGACCATTCTCCCATGAGCCTCTATGATCTTAACACCACCAGGAACAATGAGGTTGTCTCCGATTTGCCTGAACAAGATAAAGAACATGCAGATATCTGTTAAATCTAAAAATAGAATCGTGGACTAAAGGTAAACGAGATCCTTCTTGAAGATAAATTTGTCAAAAAGATTGCTTTCAATTATTAGATAGAAATTACTTAATGACTCCATCCTCCATGTAGATATCAGCCATGAATGACTGATCATCGTTCACAATCTTTGCTCCTTTGATGAGGAGACGGTCACTCTGAAGGGAAGAGACAGAACGTCACATTAACTGTAAAAAACAAAAATAAAACAATACCTGCAGACTGCTATTCAGAGTAAAGGAACAAAAACAAATAGTTTCATGATTCAAAAGTAAAAAGACAAATTACTTTTCTAGAGTGGAGGACAACCTTGCTGACAGTTTTAATGACTCTTGTATTTCCCACTTTTCTCTGAGTGATGACTTTAATTTGGAAAGGGTTATCCACGCCCTGTCTTTATTCGCACGGACGACTGCAATGGATTGTTCACATGCCTGAGTCAATCCTCAGTGGCTCAGCTTTAGATGGTGCAGAATGTGACTGCGCAGATTTTAATGAAGACCGGTTGTAGCCAATGTCAGCCCTGTTCTTGCCTCTCTTCCTCAAATTCAGGGATTGATTTTAAGTTTCTTTAACATGATATGGCATCTGGTTATTTCACAGAGCTTTTAAGTCCCTCCACTTGGTGGCCTGCGGTCCTGTGATGGATCCCAGCTGGTCGTTCCTAGGTCAAGGCCAAGGTGACTAGGCTTTTGACATCAGGGTGCCTAAGCCATAGAAATCACTGAATGAACTGATTAGGCTTGCCAACAAACTTCTTGTTTTTAGATCATTGCTTAAAACAAATTCTTACAGGAAAATGTTTTCTGCAGCATAATTTGATTTGTGATTGCTTGTGCTTGTTATTGTCTTCTGTTTAATATTGTAACTTCATGTTTTTAGTTTTTTTTTAACTATTTTCTATTTTGTAAAGCCTGTAACTTGTGTATATAGTTAATATAAAGAAGTTATTATTTAATTAAGGCATAAAGAATGGTTAAAATATCACTCATGCAAAAGAAATTAAATAAAAAATCAATCCATCCCAATATTCATTCACTCCCAGATTTTTTAATGTTTTTTGATAAAGTTAATCTTGATAAAAACCTCAAATAGAAGCACAAACTCCTGAAATGCCCATTGAATTCAGCCAGGATGAGATAAGCAGCATACCAGGCTGGCCTATTTTTTTCCGACAGACTTCTCAGGGAGGACATTACAGAGATATAATGAAGACCAAAAGAGTTCTACTGCAAACCTTAAAGCAAGAAACAGTTTCAACTGTGCAGAGTGATCGGATTTAAAGCAGGGATGCATCAGGTATACATGCTGTGGCAGTACTGACATTATTTTCCAGCAATTTACTCTCCTTCAACTGGGTCATATAACCTCCATACTGCGGTCTGAATGGAGTGAGTCGGTCTTATCATCTCAAAATAGTTTTTACTGTTTACTTCTGCTGTAATCCTGTTACTTATGTATTTATTATTAGGACTCATCTTGATAAGGCCAACACCACATGTGATAGAACAGAAACAAGGAGGTAAAGAATCTATCATTTCAACTGATATGCAAAAGCAATAGAAGTAAAAATTCAGAGTCAAAATTTTATATTGCCAGTTACATACTTAATTACAATTTCAAGTTTATTGAACATTTCTACTGCATTTCCATTGTCTGCTACTTTATACTTCCACTCCACATTATTTCAAGGCTCATACTTTCAATGCACTAAATTTATTTTATAACTTGAGTTTTTGCGATTTCAGATTATCATCAAAAATATAAATATAAAATATTTATATAATATTTTTTTTATATTTAAATATAAAAATAGAAAATTACTAAATTGATCAGTAATCAAACAAAGCAGCAACAAATAATTTGGGGTCCTGGATACACATGTATACATTTTTTGTGTTTTTGTTCCCAAAACACAAAAGTATGCTTGTACCCATGATTTAATGAATGTATAGCTCTTTCTATTTCATTCATTATTGTATAATGTATGGCTAGTATTAATCATAAGTTTCAATGTAAATTAATATTATTATTTTGTTTATTTGGCAATCGATAAATTAACTGTGTCTACATCTTGAAAAAACATCTGCTGGACTCAAAAGAGAAAAAAGAGATGCCCCACCATTTGTCTGAAGGCTTGCTGCAGAATGACGGCTGTCTGCGTGTTTGGTCTTGGATGTCAAGACTGTTTAATTTAGTGGGGTCAATCATCAAAGGTAAAATTCTCTAAATGGACCTGCATACTTTGTTATAGCAGTTACATGGTGACATTCATTCATTATCCTTAACTGCTTATCCTGTTCAGGGTCGTGAGGTTGGAACCTATCCTAGCTGACATTGAGCGAGAGGCGGGGTAAACCCAGGACGAATCGGAAAAAAGGTTTGGTTGAGTGCTGACCTACTTTAGAAAAGAGGTTTTAGTCCACACAACATCACGACATCCCAACTATAGGCGGATAACATAGTGCTTACTCAATATCAAAAGCTGCACCACAACACAAAAAAGACAGATTCATAGATCAGAATGATGCTGAAAAAAGGGATTCATGCCTTTATGTCAAGCCAGCTTCACTTTCAGGCTGCACTGCATAAGAAAAACCCTTAAGTGAATTATTCAAAACTCTGCAGCTTGACTACCAACCAGAAGAGAAAGCAAATCAGTCCGGCTCTAGCTGCACTAGCTTTCTATAATATGTAAAATTTTCCTCCTTATAAACAAGGATCTTAATGAATTAGAACTAAGAGACTTTTCCAATTCCCTCAGTCGCCCTTCAAGAACACTGCAATCATTGCCTGCTGAAAATTCAGCTCATTTAATATTAGAAAAGAAAGCTTAAAAATGATCTCTTCACTTAAGCCTTTAACTAGGTAATACTTTCCAGAGAAATTCCTGCATACATCTATCAGCCACAACATTAAAACCCACGGCCTAATGTATACTTTATGGCGTTGCTCCCCCTTCTGCCACCAAAACAGCTCTGCGGTGCACTACGGGTTGTTACACCTATTACAACCAGCTTGAATTTTATAAGCAATAAGGGTTACAAAAGCTTTTCTCACCACAATCATTAAGGAGCCTTGTGCACTCATGTTCCCATCAACCAATCCACCAGCTCTCCTTCCTCAAACAAGTTATTTCAGGTACTAACCACTGTAAAATTGGAAAACTCAAATAATAATAGTTTTTGAAGATGATCTGACCATGTTGTCCAGCAATATCCATTTGTCCGTAGTTACAGTCACTTAGATCCGTAGTTTTGTCCTTTTTTCCCGATTACGACACAAACACTATGAGGACAAAATTTTCACATACAAATATATATATCCCTCTCACAGAGGGATGTATATAAAATTTCCCTATTTTTACATTTTTGGTTAAGTTGTGGGTATAGTCTATCCAAATCTACTATAAAAAAAAAGAGAGAGAAAAGAAAACACTGGACACAAGTCGATTTATTTTCATAAGTAGCCCCTAAAGGTACCTAAGTCAATATTATTGTCTTCACTTCTACTTATTTTCACATTTTTGTCCAACTTAATCTCAGGCAATTTTCATGTCGGTTTTCCAACATTCACTTATGATAGAGGTTAATATCTATGCAAAGTAGCATTGATTGAATGCACTACTGCTTTGACTGTTATTATCAAGTTTAGTTACATTTTCTAATCCTGCTTTTATTTTCTTTCCATTAATTTTTTAGAATCTGGTGCATGTAACATATTTGCTGCAAAAACCATTTGAGCTGCATATCTGCATGAAAGGTGTCATTAAAAATTAAGTGTATTGTCATATTTATTATTATCATTACACTACCAGAGTTTTAAAAAAACGATAAAAAGATAAAGATATATGAGGAGGGCAGGATAAATGGATATGAGCAGATGATGACAGTGAATGCAACATCAACCTCACACTACAAACTGAGGATGCTGACAGGGAATCACAGCTATTGGCAGCTAACGGAGCAAAAACGAACTAACATTTTTTGCTTTTTATAAGGAAAAACACTGGTTAGACGGCAGATGAATAATTGTCAAGGAGAGTGGTTGTTATTATTCATCCCCGTCTATGTAAGAGGCTCCACTGCTGCTGGTGACCGCCTCCATGGAAATGAATGGACAGCTAAGCGTAAGCTAGCTATAGGTCTAATCCTGAGGCTCACCGCACCCATAAAAAAAACACAAGTAAAGGAGAAATATATATATTTTTTCAAGTATTTGATCGGATACTTACTGTAATTCGTGGAATATTCTTCTTTCCTTGGTAACCAGACATTTTTTACGACACAGCTACCCACTGCCTGACTCTTGGCTAACGCTAGCTAGCTCCACCGGAGAACCAGTGAAAGGATGAATAGAGGATGCTCAGCTCGTTGGACAGTCGACGCCCCGGTTGATTTCTGCCTGTCACACAGTTAATGTCGACTCTACGTGAAGTTGATACAATATGTAATCACAAATAATTTTAATAAACGAGTGTAGCTTTGCCTAACAACTCTATTTTTTTTTCTGCTAGATTGGATTTCTCAAGAGCAGTCAAGCTCCAAGATGAGGACCACAAAGATGTACGGCGCATGCGCATTGCCCCGCCCAGCTCAGCTGCAGCTCCATGTTTCTTTGATGGGTTATTACTGTATAGTAAAGCCCCGAATTCCTTCGGGAATCTTATGGACTCGAACATAACTTCCTAACCATTGGTCAGATTCTGTCCTAATGTACCTCATATGAACTGCCTGGGGTATGAATAAGCCAGGTAGCCTGGTAAGAATAAGCCATGATGCTCAGTGACCATGCACAATTTGGTCCAGATCTGGGTCATAATCCAAATCTGAAGGAGGTCATTTGGAATTGGGGTCAGAGCATGTTTATAAAAAAGGGTTACACAGACACCATTATGAAAATAGTACAATTGTTCAGATTTGTGGCAGAAATATGGTCGCTCCGAGTCGTTTCAAGTTGCTGCATGCATTGTTGAAATTAATTTGCACAATATATGAGTAATGCTACACTTTGAAATCGGGTTTGCTGCTTATCTCTACTGGGGGGAAAGAAATCAGAATACTAAACATTAACCAGGGCCCTGTAAATATATGAACTGCAATTAAAAGGTAAAACCAGTCCTTTGCGATGGCATACAAAGGAATAAAATGTTCCTGTCGGCAAGTAATTAGCATTTGAAGTGGTAACAGTGAAGAGAGGTCCACATATAAATATTTGGAACATACATCATGTGCCCCAAAAAAAGTTTGGACGTGTAACCAAAAGATTGACAATTTGGTCTATGCATCATAAACATACATGTGGGGGGCCCCTCATTGCCACAGCAAAGGGACCCTTAAGCAAGGACTTTGACCCAAACTGCAGAGCTGCTCAGATTGGATCTACTGTGGAGCTGGAGGAACTTAAAATGTTTAACTCTTGTTTAAATGTCTGTCTACATGCAATAGTGACCTTTCAATTATTTTGGATTGGATATATGTGGCCATCAATTAAGAGATATATTAAATAAATACAAAGGAGCATGAATAAAAAGTAAATAAATTTGGTAATCAACAATCGTAATGACCCTGCTCCTCAGTAATGTAATCACTAAAAAGTCAATTTATGAGTCCCACTGCTGCTCACCTATCAGCTGCATATAATTGTTTTATTGTTTTATCTGTTCTTGTCACAATAAAAAAGACACATTTACATCTTTTGGCTGTGTACAGTACAAACTTTATTGAAATTCCAGAATGCTTTGTATTGCCTACAGATCAACTGTACATAAGCGTGTAAGGATTTATGAGCTAGTATGAGTTAAATAATGCATTAATGAATGAATGTTGGGTGCTTAAAAACCAATACTGTACATGAGGGTAAACGATTTTTCATAGGACTCTATTGTCAACCATTTACAAACACTGCCAGTAAAATAGCCCAGATCACTTCATTACACAGTGATTATATGGATTCTCTTCATGAAATTCTCCTTCAGTTCCTCTACATGTTTTACACAACTGTACACTGTTCATAGTGTATTGTTTGAAATTATTGCACAGTATATTCTAGATAACACTTGTAAATGAGGCTTATGTAAATACCTTCTTCAGTGCTGGTCTTTCTCTAATGCTTCAGCAGATGAACAACAGCAAAAACACACGACGTACACTACCACAATGCACTATGACTATAATCATAAACTACGCTTCAATAACAATGTATTAACAACTTATACAATTTGAAAAGGTGTACTTGGGGCAGATCACAGCTTTAATTATTTTTTTCACATCTACATATTCTTTTAAATACCTAAATATGTCTAAAGATGTCAAAGGTAAATCACCAATGTGCAGTGGTGACAGATACAAATTTGGCACTTTGCCATTACCGCTGCTATGTTATGTGAAAGAAGATATGCAGGTAGAAAGAAATAAAAAAAATAGCATATGGCCTGGTAACGCCATCCTAGGATAAACTATCATTGGTACAAAACAACCCCTTTCTTAAAGTTTGCAGCTACACGCTAGATCAATATTTCAAGCCTTAGAAAAAGCTTTTAAAAGAAATCTATTCTCAAAAAAGTTTGGAATTTAAAAAAAAAAAATCCCACTGTGCAGTATCCTTCCTCTCCCCCCGGTACCTGCTCCTTGAATGTTAAGCTAAAAAATTAAGGCAATTAAAGTCATTTCTGTTCAGAAAGCCAATTCAGTTTGTTGGTATTCCTGATGTGGCACATAATTTTGGTTTACTCTTCCTGCTGATATACAAGAGGAAAGATTCAGCTTTGGAAGCCAGATTTCTTATGAAATAATATCAAAAAGTAGAGAAACTTCAACGTCGAAACCATCAGTACATCAAATCCCTGTCACATGTTAAGGTTGAACAGGACGACTAAAAGTTTCCAGCTCTTGGTCTACTGGTTTCAAGTTGTTGAAACTGCGTGCCCTGTGAGGAAAAATGACGGAGTGCAACAACATTACGTTATGTGTATAACTATATGACTACATCTGCAAAGTGACAGAATTGAATGCTGATTGGAAGAGAAATGTGGGCGCAGGACAGATGCAGAGAAACAGCTTGACTACAGAAGGACGGATACTTGGAGACAGGAAGAAACCCAGGCACTGCTTCGTCCTCTGCTCAGTAAGAGCTGGTGGAGGCTGTGGCAATTCTCTTGCCAATGTACACCCTAGAAAAAAAATCCAGAATCCTCATGAAGACAGATTAGTCCAACAAAAATGGATAATGCATCTCTACATTTTGGAATAAGCATGAAATACTCAGAATCCCCTCCAGGGTTGCATTCAATTGAAAAAGGACAAAATGCTGTTACTGAACTGATAATGACAAACAGCTATGGTCCGAAGTGTCTGGGCCCTCTTGCAAAAAGTAACTTAGGTGTTAACTAGCATTTAGGAATCATATCCTACCTCAAGCATCATCATTAAAAAAAGCACTCTGTGAAATACAATCATGAAATACTCATATCCCATCCTAACGTAACATTATAGGTATTTCATATTATTGAAAAATAACATTACGTTTTAGGACTTATTGAGTTGGAATCAAGAAGTTGTCCCTACAAATCTTGACAATCCATATCTGAGAAAAAGTAAAGTTTTCTAAATAAATCTATAGAATTCACAAAATATCAAAAGGCACCTCTCCACTCTCCCCAGTGTGTGGGTGATGTGTACATAAAGTTTTATGAAAAAAAGACAACAGTTTTTCATATGTGTCCTGGGAACCATTATTTTTGATTCATACCAGTCACTGAAAGAGCCTGAATAAAACTTAACCGTAACCATGGAAACCCCCCAAAAGTGCAAAAAGCAACAATTCAATACTTGGTTGAGATCTGTTTTGAAAACAAATCAAACTCACAGAAATCAGTCCAACTTTCCAACATGGACATGACAAAAATAATCCCTAGATTAGAAAGACTTTACTAAACTGTTTTTGACTTTTGCTCTCAAAACAAAAAAAAACCTCATTCCACTTTTTGCTAAGAGGTTCTGTTGGAGTGAAATAAAGATTTTAGTCTATATAAATTTAAATTAAAATTGCATAAATATTTATACTTGCTGTCTATCTACTTATATATATTAGGTTGATATCCCATTAAATAGTTATAAACAGCAATAGCTACTCCTACAGTAGTTGGTTCCAACTGTACTGTTAAGCTTTCAGTAGACGGAGGGTCGCTGTTTTTGGTGTAGGTTTTGTAGAGTGCAGTAGAGATGCTAATGGAATATTTTCACGACTTATACTGTTTTTAAACATCTGAAATAGAACTCAGGTACATAATCCGCATACATCTCAGAAACCATTTAGCAGTGTATCGATCAACTGAAACAATCCAAACTGGACCCTCTTATCAGGCACATGGTGCATGTCATAAGTGTATATAAGGAGAATGTAGTCATGCATTATGTCCCTGCAAAAAGATTAAAATTCATTAACCCAGCCTTACCCGATGCCAAGAGCGAGGATGTGCGAGATGAGCAAAGAAGGAATGAAGACTTTGAGGAATTCAGCAGAGAAGATGCCCCCTTTCTTCATGACTCCACTCTTCCTAATACTGAGAGAGGGGGAACGTCTGGGGTGCCTGAAGTGGAACTCCCTGGGAGGAACAATCAGTAAATCAATGAATTCAAAAATATTTCAATAACACTATTCTGAACCTATTTTTATTGAATATTGCTCCTACACATTTTCTATTTGAAAATTACAAAGCATTTTCCCATATTTAAATTTCAAGACTTCCCTACCGCTTTTAAGCAATATTGGACAACTGAGGAGAAAATATCTAAATGTTTACCATTTAAATCAATGATTCTAAATTCATACTGTAAACATTGTCTAACATTCTGAATATGTATGGTATTATGTTGCCAGATAAATGCTACAGATTGTAGCTAGGGTACCCCTAACGCTCCCGCATATTGTAGGTTCTTTTGTTGGAAATATCAGCAAACAAAACACAACATTTAAGATTTAACATTTGTTTTTTATTTACATTCATAAAGCCAGCACTCTAAAACAGTTGACCCATTGTGGATGTTCAATTCAATCTCTTGTGTGCATGAAAAGCTAAACGCTACCATCCATTGTCAAAGGGCAAGAAGTGGAAGACAACTAGCGCTGCTAATTGAATGTATTTTATTTCATTTTATGTATAAAAACCCTCAACATTATTGTATTATGGATTGTGTCATTCTACCAATAAATTCATGAAATTAGGTGAACATTTCTAAAATGTATTTATTCATGTAGTGTTATGTTATACTGATTATGGCTTTAATCAAATTCTGTGTTTAAAATTTTTTATGTATTGCATAGGATTCATGAAGAGAGAGTTGACTTACTTTGGCGGAATATTTTCTGGTCTGCTGGACCAATCTGCAACCCAGTCTACTTCTTTGTTGAGCATGATGTCTTCCTCACTGTCCTGGTCTGGACCATCTTCCTCTGACTGCAAATGAGCAGGTTAAGGTGTTATGGTAAAGTGATTGGGAAGCGTTAAAAATGTATAAATTAATTTGATAACTTGATTTACCTGACTACCTCTTGGGCTGGGCATGTCTACATCAAATGTTATCTGACCCTCATCCTGATCTGGACTTGGAGGCCTGTGAGGACTGAGTCAACAAATCGAGTCGAACAACAAATATTTGGCAGAGCTTTAAAGAGAATAAAATATTAAATATTACTACCTATCACACGAGGAGTTACTCGGACTAGATTCATGCTGTGCATCCAGTAGGATCTTCTCCATGTCTCCATTGTGGATAGAGGAGGATGACGGCACATGCTCTAGTACTCCGATCAGGATTTCATCATTCTCATGCACCACTTCCAAGGTCTGTAGAGTTTGACTCATGCTAGCGTTGGCATTTATTTGATCAGCAGCGGGTGTCACATGCGGGTTTGTCTGCACGCTCTGGGCTCCTGTGTTTCCATTCAGTTCGAGCTCTACCCAAGAGCCTTTGCAACACAGGTCAAGAAGAGGAAATTAGGGTAAATTAAGCTTTATATGTTTATCTGCAAACCAAACAGCAAATTTTACACTACACAGTAAAATTCATTTTAAATAGAAACAGCTGACCTATATTTCCTGCCCCACAGACACTGTGCATTTTAACTGGTATGCACTGCATGCACGCATTCCTTGTACCACTGGCCCACAAAAACAGCTTGCACAGCTTTCACAGAGAGGTAGGAGTTATATAATCGCTCACGTTCAGCAGCCAATGTCAATAAAGCCCGTTCATTCGTCTCGTGCTCGTTGAAGATCAAACATAATCCCTTTACTTTACTATATATATATATTGCATAACCGATTGCACATTTACAGCCGAGTTTGACATCACAATGTAACATTTAAGAGACGAATTGCATGGCAGTTGCACGTCCAGACAAGTCGCTGTTCTGAGATGTCGTTACATAAAGCGTTGATGAATACTCTTAAAGACAAAAAAGAACGATATTAATTCAACATATTTTGCTTCAATCTAATAATTTAGGAGCTGCTAGGTTACAAGCAAATTATGCTAACGTCCTATGATCGTTGATGTTATGAAGATTATTATGAAGAAAATTATATTTTTAAGGAAACTGATTTGTTAAACAAATATAGACATCGGTGATATATAGATCATGACCTTTTGTCGGATAATTTATATAATAATGGTGTATGAAAGTAAAATTTATTTCGTCTTTGGTGACAAACTTGTTTTCTTTATGGCTAGAGCCCGCCCAAAAAGCAACGTTTGTACGCCAATTGGCTAATATTCCATCACTCAAAGGTTTATCACGACACAATTGGCTACTTTGAGGTAACGTCATGAACATCACACTCCGCCCCTCCCAGAAGAAGAGGAAATACCGTGCAAGATGTAACTTTTAAATAAAATCTTCATTATAGGAATATTCTGTACAACATATGCACTACTGAAGAACTGTTTACGTTTTTCTGTAGCGTAGAGCCCCGATAAACTGACGGTAATACGTACCGTGAAGCCCGGACTCTTCATTATTGTTCCGTCGAGCAGCAGCGGTGGACATGTTGACTTCACAGTTTTAGCATTCATCAACAGTAGACGCACACAAAATACGTTGTGCGCATGCGCCCCATCTGTCTGGAGTATATGGATTTATAAATTAAATGTATTATTATTATTATTATTATTAACTCACTTTACATTTGGATGAAATCTCAAAGTGCTACAAAGTAAAAGCAGATAAAAGCATCAATAAAAAATAAAATAATAACTATATAAAAACATGACCAAAATGCAGTAATGTTAATTAAAGTTATAGGTTCTGCTAAAAAGGAAAGTTTTAAGTCCTTTTTTAAATGTGTCAGTCGTCTGTGGAGATACTTGTTCAGTTATAATGTTAAGTTATATTATGTACAATTTGTGCATAGAAATTTGGTGTTCAGTTTGTGTCCTATGAAAATAAATAAAATTTGGGTTAATTTAATCAGCAACGAAAAACACCAAAAATGCAGGCACCAGACATTTCTCAGGTTGCACCTCTGAGATAAACAATATTTTACACAATAAGCATTGATTCAATCACATATCGTCCCCTGTGAATGCGAGTAATACACAATTATGAATGAAATTATCAGTTGTTGTGGCTGATGGCTATATATTACGTCTTCTATAATTTATGGCAATGTAATGTTGCCAAGTTCCTTTGTTTGGAGGCGTTTTATCTTGGGTAAACGGAAAATGTCAATACTGTTCAGGAACAATTTTCATAAAACGATCAGCCAAGACATTAGAACTAATAATGACTTGGATTAATGGTGAAAAATATCATGTGCAGGGATCTCTAATAGTAATAATAATACATTTAATTTATAATGCACTTTATATTTGGATCAAATCCCAAAGTGCTAAATTGCTCTAATATCAGTATCATGGACAATTTGCTTCCGTTATTGAGTGCAATATCACCATGTGCATAATTACATATGTTGCAACCACAAGATTAGTAAAGTTGTATCCATATCTTGCACATCCCATTCACTCTCCAGTCTATGTGTTTTTAACAGGGACGGGTTGGTTAAACAAGGGACCCTTTCTTTGGGAATTAGATAAATGCCTCTCTAAAAACTAAGTTTTCAAAAAGACAGTGAAGCATGACTAACACTCTAAAGTTTAAAAACTTTACAAAACTGTTTTTTGGATATAAATATACAGTAGGAGTGGAAAATATTTTAAATAATGAAATGGAAAAAAACAGAAACAAACAAGAGTAGGTCACAGAATGATAAATTCCACATGGTGTATTCATAACCCCTCTGGGTTACATGTGAAACATGTGATTTCAGAGGCTGAATGGAGAGAGCACTTAAATAAAACTCTGCTCTCAATACCAGTGTTATGAAGTTGTCCACAAAGCTGATCCCACAAGTGGAAGGATCGTAAAATTATAGGTAAATGATTTACGAAAGGTCAAATAGACTCACCAGTGATATTTATGCTGTTGAGCTTGGATTCTTGGAACAGCCATAGCAACAAAGATTTACATATATACCTTCTTATAAGAACGTTTTAATGATAGCAAGGATCAGGCACCATTGCAGGGATGTGAAAATATTTTGTCGCTTCTAAAATTATGCAGTTTGGTGATAAAAACAGTCCATTAGGCTTAATTTTTTAATTCTACAATAGCAAAAATAATCTAAAAATTACGAAATTCATAAGGATCCATGTCTGTGATCACTGCATATAACCTTAAATACACAAACATAAAGGAGTTTAGCTATTTCAATCAGAGTGAGTTACTTTTGAAATTCTTTATTTCCTTTCATCTGACAAAGATAAACATAGCTGTACAATACACCATTTGTATATTTCCTCCCAAATGGATCATTAAAACTCTTACAATCTTTATTCAAGAGCCCCTTGAAAGAAATAAACAAAAACAAATTATTGAAATGACAAAAATAAAAAGTGCATTTTTGTTTTAGCTCCTGTGACACATTAGACAAAGCACTGCTTCCAACCCTTTATTGTTCCAATTTAAGCAATTCCTAGAGATTTCATGACACTTCTGTGAAGGGAAATTTTAGTCAAGCCATGCTTAATTTAAAAAAAAAAAGAAAGAAAGAAAAGAAAACACATTAGCAACTTCAATTTCAAAAAGTGTGTGATCCTCCAGCAAATAAGGCAGTTTTTTTATGAAGTCCATAAAATCTATTGTCGTTTTTTGAAGATACGATGATTTGATCAAAAGGCAGCGGTAAAATCCCCTGAGCAGTTTCCTGTCTGGCACACCAGAAAGTTCAAGAAACCTACTTGATTATCTTATTCCATCTAAACGCTTTAAGAAAGGCATCATGGTTGTAAACATCTTTGTGGTTTACAACATTGCCTTGTACATCAGCTATGAGGACAATATGACGGGAAAGTGGAAAAGATAACCGGTTCGTCGTTTATCTCCCGATGCTCCAGCAGTCTCTATAAAGATGGGATTTTCTAAAGACTTTAAGTGGAAATTTGCAAGTTCTGACCCAATACCATGTTTCTGCAGAGTATTTGCATTTTGAACCAATTACTTGCATCTCCAGACAGGTTATTGGAAAGTTACAAAAATTCATATTTACGCATATATACACATGTACACATGTACGCATATATACACATATACGCATATATACATGCATATACATATATGCATATATACATACATACATACGCATATATACAAATATATGCATATTTATATACAAACACATATATGTATGTATATTTGTACACACATATGTACATAAATATATATATATGACGAAAATGACTTGACTGACTCTCAGACACCATCGTGTATGTGAATGCAAAGTTAAGGACATCATCCTAAGGCCTGAGAGTGACACTCTGAATAGAGGTGGGTAGGTGGTGTAGTTGTCTAATGATTAAGCGACACAATGACTCACATAAATATGATCAAAGTGTCACGCCCTGATTCTGTGGCTTAATTTTTCAACAAATATGATTTAAATGAAGTGAAAATAAACATGCTTTAGCCAACATGTGTTCATATCTTGAAGTATTTTCCCAATACAGTCATCAATAACCGCTTCCACACAACATTCATAAAGAAGCCAAGTGCATCACAAATTCTCCTTTTTGAACAAACATGCCTGTTTTTTCTCCCGCCTCAGTAAGCATCAGAAAGAGGAGACATTTCAAATAATGCAATCAGTAACTCTGACTCATCAACTAACGTGACTAGCTTTATAGAGTATGTGATTTCACTATTTTTATATTACACATTACTTAAAATGAAATTTCCCAGTTAGACCCAGAGAGCATGTTCTTTAACAGCGATTTAAATAATTCATAATCAAAAACCATGGCACAAAAGAAAAGAAAAAAAAATTAGGCATCCAAATAAGGTTTACCTAAACAACAGGTGTAGAAAAGATGATTTAAAGGATAAACTTTCAGAGTGCTCATGACTACAGAGGTAGTGACACCTGAAAATACTTATCTTTGGACACCTCGCCTAACACAAAAAGTCTGTTGCTTTAAAGAAATACCTGCCCGGATGAAAAAAGTGTCCCAAAGTCCCGAGAAGAAGGTCACGCATCAGGTGAGCTTCTATCTGCTATCAGTCTGAGACAAACAGCTGATGAAGCTACAGTGATCAGACTGTAATCCTATTGCCTTAATTCATACAAAAATAAATCAGCTATATTGGTGATTCTTCTTTTAACAGGTACAGTACAAAACATCATAGGAGAGAAAACTATGATAAGAAGGGTAAAGCCCTCGCTCCATCTGCAGCAACACAAAGGGGTTTGTGGGTAAGATGGCGACATCACTCAGGTTTGGTGCCAGGCTGTGTGAGTGAATTAGGCTACATCAAACCTGTCAAACACATCAATTTAAGCTCTGAGCTTCATGAATCTACACCAGGGATGTCTACAAAACAACTGCAAATGAATAGAAGTTTGTAGGGGACTTACTTTGGCATGATTAGCACCCATTCGCCTTTGAAATTAAAAAAAAAAAACTGAAATACATGTGCACACTCTTGTTGCGTCCATGTTAATGGACAACTCTGTTATTTTTAGCTGTTAACTTGTGATTACAATTACAGTACTGCCGACCATTTCCCAAAATTGAAGCCTTTTCAGCACACTTAAAGGTACAATAAATATCAATGTAGAGACTTGAATCCAGGATGATATAGAACAGAGAGTAGTCAGGTTTTGTGATGAAGATGACACCAGGGAAGCCACTGCATTTACTAACTACTGTATATGTAGATCTATAGAAGAAGGTAGACATTAGTTGGTAGAAGAAATGTTTGTTAAAAGAAAAACTTATTTTTTAGTATCGATGCACCAATACCAGTTACACTGTAGTTGCAGATACTAGGTTTGTGAACTTGTAGCTTTAACCAATCTCGATACCACTTAACTGCAACCTCACATTAATTTCTCTTAGTTAAGCAGGGGGAAGGAGGAGGAGCAATACCTGCACAGTGCAAGTATATTGACATAGGTAATGACATCAAAAAAATGATGCTCTGCTACACTGTCAAGAGAAGGTGTGGAACAACAACTCCTTTTATCAAAGCTATTTGACCAGACATCATAAGAACCAACACAGCGCCAAGTATATGAAGTGTTCTAATGTTATGTAATGTTATCTAAATGGCTATAAAGAACTATGCATCAAACAGTGGCGATGCTCTAGAAAATGTCCAGAGACAAACAGTGGTTTGCAAAAATATTATTAAACACTTACTCAGTATTCTGCTCTTGAAGATAAGTGGTTATTAATAGTAGGAAAGTACAGGATTGCATCATACTTTCACTGTACTGGAGCACAAGTATGAGATTTCCAGCAGTCATGACATCACAGTAGTACTATACTTCCAAAAGCTGCATGATTCAATGAAAAAGCACATCAGCGACTTCCTGCGTAGAATTTCAGATTTAATCTGGTAAAAATAAAATATTTTTGAGACTGTAACATTATTAATAAGTATTGGTATCGGTTAGAAAGCAAATATAAGTACTCGTACTTGATCTGATTAAAGTGTTAATGATTCATCTTTGTATTTAAGATATTATGGCAAGCTTGAACACAAAAACTTTTCCTGCTAGAAACACAAACTGACTTATTCAAGAGAAATTCAAGTGTGTTGTATTTCCACTGTATACATTTTGAACATAGTGATGGTCAGCAGTACTGTACATGCAAGTTATGCACGGTAGAGAGTGAGTAACACCTAATAAAACACTAGAATAGTCCTTAAACAGCATAACCAGACAGGACATCAAAAAGTAAATGATAAGTAAAGTTGGCAAGTTGAGAATATTTGGGGGTAATATGGAGTTTTGACCGCTCGCACTGGCTATGTTTCAGGCTAAAGCTAGAAGGAACTGTGTGAGATAAAGGCATTTAAAGAGAAAAAAGTATTTTGTTTTCAAAAAACAACAAAACAGTTATTTAACCATTGGTAGCTAGGACACACAAATTAAGCATGTCACGATGGCACAAAAGTAAGGGAAACAAACTAGCCATATGTTGGTGTTTAACCCATTTTCCCTTTGGTTTGGGCTGTAGTGAGGTCGCAAATGCTCGTTTGCTGAACTTAACGTTTGATTAACTCCCTAAGTGTGAGATCATGTTTACAAACCCTGCACGTGTGATATGCTTGTTTATGGACTGTGTTAAAGCCGCTACCATACGAGTCTTGTCAGAATCAATACGAACATCCCCTATAGTAGATTCTATCAATACATGGGGATATAGGCATCAACAGTCTGTGTGTGTGTGTGTGTGTGCGTTTTTTTGTCCGAGTGTGCACGCCAGTGCGTATCAGGGAAATGGAGCTCAAGCAAAAACTAGAATCTCAGCAATTTAGCAATTGCTAGTTCATTTTTTCCTGGAATATGTATAGATTATTGGTTGTTGCCACGGCGATGATGTTGTCCAGTGGATGCCAGGCAGTGTGTAGGATCTTCTTGTTAATGTCCAGGCTGTCAACACTGATCTCATCCTTTTTGCGCTTCCCACCTGTGCTTACTTTACGAGGTTTCAGGACCGACCACAGTTTGCTGTTCTCCCGCGAGGCCTCAAGAGTTACATCCTGCCGATAGCCTCTATCGAACATCCTGAAGAAGTTGTTGTAGGAACCAGTCATCACAACGCTGCAGGGAGACAAGGTTTGAATGAGTGATGGAAAGTAAGGTTGGGAAGGTTTACAAATGTTTTGGTCTTTTGTGCTTCCTTAAAATGGTCTGATTTAATGCAAACCAACGGTTTTGATGAAAATTGATAGCAGCAGGCGGCCAGTTAACATTAGCTAACCGTGAGCTTAGTACCACAGGGTGGTGACTCTATCGGTTCTGTTGTGATGCACAAGAGTCACAGGCTGTGCAGACAGTACCGCTATAATACTCAAACTGACTTCCACAAAGGAGGATTACGAATCCAAAAGAAGGGAGTGTGTGGTTTTTCATGTGTAGAATACCCCTCTTCTACAGACCGTGTGCATCCTTATGCTCTGCATTGAGAAAATAACCAATGTGATTGATAAGGCCGGTGCTGCTTGGTTCAATTACCTCATGAAAGTGTGAGCAAATATTTGTGTGAGTCATGCATACAGAATATGTGGAGAATTCCAGAGAAAATTCCAACAAACCCAGTTTTTGTGCAGGTTGCTTTCTTATTCCTGCTAGTGTTTCCGTTATAGAATGTGAATCGGAAGTTTGGGTTAGACTGCTTTATTTTTGAAATTATAAACTGAACTGTGTGAAGGAAACAGAATGAGTGAATGAATATGAAAAACATTGGTGTCAAAGAAGCAACACCTCTACAGAAGGCATCTTTTTCTTTTTTATCTAACAAGGCATCTAACTGAGATTTTCACCTGTCATTTCCATTCCAGCAGCATTCGAACTTGTCAAAGATGCAGTCATTCTCATACAGCGAACACAGCTTACTCCTGAGGTATTCATGCACCTGAATGGGGAAGAAGGTGAACACAAGATGTTGCAAGTTGGACAAGAGTGATAAAAACAATCCATCATGACTTTTCCAAACACCCGTTTAGAAAAAGGGTTTACTGCTCTTGTGGAGAGCAGTAAGATGCTGTCAGGCTTTACAATCTGAAGAAAAGAAACTGATAAAAAAAAATGTTTCCGCAGTAACAAACCTGGTATGTCTCTACTGGCCGGGATTCCATGTTGAGATCCCAGATTTTGACAGAAAGGTAGTCGCGGGTCATCATGTAGCGTCCACTATGACTGAACTTCACATCAGAAATAGATGAGATGATTTCAGAAAAGAATGAACGATTATTTGGATCCTCTGGCTCTTCAAACACTAAAAAAAAGAATAAAAGAATGCATGTCATTAATATACTCTGCTGGACGTTAAGCCTGTGAAGCCCACAGGAGCTTATAGGCTGGTTGGTTTTAAAGATTTATCAATAAAACATTGATGGATATAGTCCAAAATACGGGCTTAAGTCATGAACAGATGAAGAGCCTAAATTTCTTGCGTAATCCAAACAAATACTTGAAACTTTCTATGTTTATATTTGCTTTTTTTTTTAAATTATGATTTGTACTACTTTAAATCAATAATAAAAAAATGTGTAATGTTTTTTTTAGAATCTAATGTCCCTCAATAATAGAGCACTCAATATTATAGGATGACACACTTAGCTGATAATCAGAATCCAAAATAAGGAAATAAAAGCCAGCGTCCAAAATATAACGACAAATGTAACATCCTAGACATTTTGTCTGAATTAAGACTAAATTTTCATTTTTCATGTCTCCTAACGATAGCATACTTGCACAAGACTATTGAGCTCACACTTTGCCTTGTATTAAGCTAGGTAGAATCTCTTGTCGTGAGCAAAAACTGCCTTGGTTGATTTACTGATGAGCAGTTAGTGCTGTTGCCTCTGAAGATCCAGGCATTGTTGAGATGTTTGTTATTTGACACAACTTGTCACATTGCACAAGACTTTCCAACCCACAGAGGTATGTTGTGCTTCTTGAAGACTTTCCTTAAAAGCTTTAAGCTGGGTACAGGAAACTGTAGCTCAGCTGTTAGAAAAGCAAGAGCTGACCAAAACGTTGAACGTCTTTCTAGTCAATATTCCATATTGTTTAATCATTCCTATTGCCACCCTCCTCTACGAAAGGACTACTCTCAACGCGATATGGCTGATGGGTGATAACTCGATAGAACAACGCTTACTTTTAGCGTAGTTGTCACAGAGAGCTGATGCCCTCATATCACAAAGGCGGATGGTGCCTTTGCTGCTGCTGTAGACAAACGTGTTGCACTGGTTGGGATGGAACTCTGCTGCTGTGATCACCTCAGTCAACTCCTCCATATTGGGTGGCTTAATATCAACAATATCTGGAAAAGTCAAGTTAAGGTCAAAGGGCTAAACAACTTGACGACTGAAAAAAAGAATTAAGATGTGAAAGGAAACAGGTTTTACTTGGAACCACAATCTGACATTTCACATGGCTCAGAGTCAACACATTTTGGGTTTAGAAAATGATTTGATTATACAGATTGTGTTTCAGGAAACAATTATTTTACTCTCACATGATAAGCAGCATTTGGTGGTAGCTAATTCTTTGTTTGCTTAGAGGTAGAGGACATTCAACAGAAAAAGGCCTGTGGTCAGCTTAATTAAAAAACATTTCTTACACTTAAGGCACTTTTGGATAAACTGTTAGAGCATTAATGTGTAAAAATCGCCTATTCTGGGGACAACTAGTGGCAAAATTACACAACAGTAATTTCTTTTTAAAGGAATATTGAGACAGCCTCAACACAGTGCTTTTACATACACATAGAAAAACCACCTGTTGGCAAAAAAATATTGATTCATATGGATTAGTTAATGAACATGATTGATTCAATTTAATTTTTTCTAATAAAAAAATTAAACTTAAGATGGGGAGTTGTTTTAAACAGGAAAACATGAAAAGGGCTACATACAGCTTGTACTACTAAGTCTAATTTAAGCCTGGTGGCGCATGTCTGCTCCCTCGAGCTTGTGCTCCAACTTCAGACTATGTGCATTTTTATACTTTAAGCATAATGACAAACAACAAATATTGTGGCTCTAAAAAGAATGCAACTACTCAATACATTTGACACTGGTAGAATTCTGGGGACTTTCCTGTTGGACAAGCTGCATGGAATTACATGTAGATTGATGCACAGATAACAACAAAAATAATAAAGGATACTGAAACTTCGATCTGTGATCTCCAGATTCCAGAGGTTAATGCGCAGGTCATCCGCAGACAGGTAAGTCTCACAATCACTGTTGACCGAGATGGAGTTGATATGGTAGGTGTGAGCATTTGCGAACACTCGTCTAGGACTGGCTTCAACCATCAAGTCTATAGGCCTGAATACTGGTACCTGTAGAGGGTAGGAGGGCTAGCATCACTTTATTCGCAGAGAAAAATTGTTTGGTTCCCATTTTATATGAAAAGTATTTTTCCAACAACCACAAAACGTGTCCCTAATGTCGTTTTTACCAAATGGTTACGACGTGTACATATGTCTGCATGACTCAATAGCAACTGACAACTTGCACGCCTTAATTACTAGGAACAATGGTGAGAAGAAACGATACATAGGACTGTCAAGAGCAAAACATTTTAGTTGAGAATTAATTGACACAAATAAGCGCAATAAATAATTGAACTGCTTTCTTGCAATTAACGATTATGCAAGTTATGTAATCATTTTGACAAGACTAATGATATAATACTTGCTCTTCTTTCGAAAGCCCAACACAAATTAATCTTCAGTCTGATGGAAAATGGTTCGACAGGCATTATTCATAACCGCGACTGAGTAGAAGAGATTATCTGCTCTGTGAACTCCGAAAAGGGAACAGCCGAAAGACGAAGAATGAGAAGAAGGAAAAGAGTTTGAGTAGAAACAACGGTGTGGAACTTCTGTTCTAGGGGGGGTGAGAGGACGCAGCACACATTAACAGACTACTGAGCCTTACAGTAACATGCACACAAGATAAACATGTTTCAGAATTTAAAACACCGCTTTTATTCAATTAAAGAA
Organism: Lophius piscatorius; assembly: GCA_009660295.1. NCBI lineage: Eukaryota > Metazoa > Chordata > Actinopteri > Lophiiformes > Lophiidae > Lophius > Lophius piscatorius. Next base: position 67,853 of record VRLP01002798.1, read on the forward strand.
TGGTTAGAAAATTCAGCACAAAGTAGCGGTGTGCCTTATCTTCTTAATGATCTCAAACCATTAAGCACAGAAACAACAAGCATGGCCCATAGCTAAAGTAAAACATGAGAAGTGGGGCATTGAGTTCCAAAAAGGGAGCCATGTATCTGTTTTGGAGGAGGTTGGGTTGCAAAAGATCAAATGTAACAGAAAACTATGGTGACATGTAAGATGTGTGAGAAGACTGCAACAACAAAAGGGGATGCTTCACTTAAGTTAATCGACTCATTCCAAACTCCAACCCGAAGAGCTCTACATTTTTTGGTGTTTCATATTATTGTGAAGGATTTTTTATCACAAAAATAATAGACTATTATTAATAATAGAAAAGATAATAGACTTTGAAATACTGTTATATGACTTTAGGGCTATGGGACTCAGTCCAGGTTATGACAGCAGCCTATTATCAATACATGCACATTACTGTGAAAACTATCAATACACACCCGTAGTGTTGTGACAGTGTTGAAATCTCTGTATCGTCCATTTTCTTCTTTCAAATTGTAGCCCTCCGGTTTCTTGTCACGCTCACTAATTTTCCACAGCTTTATGGTTTTGTCTACCAATAAACAAAAAAAGAGATCATGAATAACTCTTCCATAACTTGAAGAAACTCTTAAGTGTAGATTAGTTGCAGGTAAATTGCATCTCCAGTGGGCAGATGGAAAGCTTTCAGGTTAAAATTGCTAAATATCACAGACACATACTTACTACAAATGGTTTACTGACCATTAGTGGACAAAAGGAACTGTGCTGCGTTCTTCTGAGGCAACCACTGAATCTTGTTGATCTTTTCCTCAATCTCAAGACTTTTCAGGTAGTCAAACTCAGGCTCATGGCTCTGGAAGGTGCTGTAAACATTGTACTCTCCTCGACACTGTGGCTGATTCTTACTCTGAAAAATGACAGACCACAGATCAGAGTTAGTTCAAGTTTCAATATGGTAAGAATAGTATAACAAGAATGTCTGACTAGGACTGAATGATAAACAACCAGGACAGAAAGAAAAGTCATCTCAGTGAAATTACTTTCTCTCATCTTTTTTTCAAACGTGTGCACTTTTTTTACATATATATATATATACACACATATATGTATATATATATATATATATATATATATACACATATATGTATATATATATATATATATATATATATATATATATATATATATATATATATATATATATATATGTATATATGTATATGTATATGTGTGTATATATATATATATACACACATATACATATATACATATATATGTATGTGTGTGTATGTATATATACGTGTGTATATGTATGTGTGTGTATGTATGTATGTGTGTGTGTATATATACGTGTATGTATATATACGTGTGTATATATGTATGTGTGTGTGTGTATATACGTGTATGTATATATACGTGTATGTATATGTGTATATATGTATATGTGTATATACGTGTATGTGTATATACGTGTATATATGTATATGTGTATATACGTGTATGTGTATATACGTGTATGTGTATATACGTGTATGTATATATACGTATGTATATAAACGTTTATATACGGTTGTTTATAGATTAAGTGTCTCCTGTCTCAGCAGGTGACACCTTTGAGGACATGGACTGGATTTCTGAGAAGATCGATCTGAGTGGGTTGGATCTTCATTCCCTCATCGACTCCTGCTCCTCGGGAGAGTCTCCCAGCTCCCCGGAGGACCTCCTGGCCTCCTTGGACTCCCAGATGGATCTGGACTTCGGTGCTCTCGGTACCACCGGGTCCGTCCTCCAGCAGAGCCTGGAGCTGGGTCTCCCTCTGCCCGCCATCCCCTCGTTCCCTCTGGAGCTCCCTGGAGCAGCGGGGACCAAGATGGCAGAGGAGGCGCCGCGTCAGGAGGTGGTTCTGAAGTCTGAGCCTCCCTCCCCGGCACCCTCTCCCGCTCCACCCTCCCCTGTCTACCCCCTGGAGCTGGGCAGTGAGGTGGATGTCCTTGAGGCAGAGAAGGTGGCCACGTCCCTCACAGCCACCATCATCCCAGACCCCAGTGGGAGTGGACGGACCACCGACATCGTTGTCTCCCTGCCCTCCTCTGGACACATCGTGTTGGTTCTCACCAACCAGAAGGAGCCCTCCCTCCTGTCCCTCTCCGGCCAGTCCTCTAGAGTCCCTCCTCCACCCAGCGACTGCGACAGCGACTCTGGCATCGAGTCCATCACCAGCTCACCCACTCGCCCCCCCTCTCCTCCTCACACCCCCTCACCCTCTGCTGGATCCTCAAGGACCAAACCCTACTCCAAACCAGATCCCACCGCCGCGTCCCCCTCTGCCAAGTCCTCCAGGATCAAATCGGCGTCGAGTCCTCCCAAGGTGGTGGAGAAGAAACTGAAGAAGATGGAGCAGAATAAGACTGCCGCCACCCGTTACAGACAGAAGAAGAGGGTGGAGCAGGAGCTGATGAGCACGGAGCTCCAAGGGCTGGAGGACAGGAACCACGAGTTGGCGGAGAAGGCGGAGTCCATCAGCAGAGAGATCCAGTACCTGAAGGATCTGATGGAGGAAGTCCGTAAGCACCGCCTTGGGAAGAGCTGCTCAGGGGCGTAGGAACCGCGGGGTGATGGTTCCTGCTCCGGGTCTCCGAGACCCACTGAGCAGAAGAGGGGCGGCTGGGTGAGAAGTTTCTGGAAGTGGATGAGAAGATAAGAGTAAGAGTGGGGGGCTGGGGGGAGTAGGTGGAGCATCTGTACATGCTTGTCCCCCAGTCCCCCGCTACAACCTCCAGCGTGTGCCCACATGCAGGGTGTAGACCAGGCATGCAGAACACCAGTCACCGTAGACCCTCATGGCGTAAACGTGGACCCCCTCAGACCCAGACCCCGATGAAGTGAGACGACGTCCCCCCATTTTCACACCTTTCTCTTCCATACAGCTTCAAGTCCAGAAAGGGCCTCGGCCTATTTATGATCAGTTGATGTGTGAGCGTCATCATGTGGTGTACATAGCTCCTCCTCCTCCACCTCCTGCGTATCTGACGCTGGATGGAGGCCGAGTGTCCAGCGAGACGCTCCTCTAGTGAAACTGTTGGCTTGTAAAAACGCTTCTTATTTTCTAATAAATATCTTTCAGAGCTGCTTAACCAGTAAAATCTGTTTCCTGTTATTGTTGACAAACTACTGGGAGTAAATAAGATGTTTAAAGGTCAGAGTCCATAGAACCGGTCCAGCACCATCAGAACCACAGCAGCTGTTCTGGTTTTATCCTCCAGGTAAAACTCTAGTTAAACCGGTGAAGTCGGTTTCCTGTTGAAGCTGACCAGAGAAGATGATTGACAGTTAGTCAACATTTAAACACCAGGGGGTTATGAGTGTGTTTACAGAAACCCATCAGAACCACAGAACAACTTTAAACATGTTTTAAATTACAAACTATATCATCAGGTTGTCTGTCTTTCCCTGACCTGAAAGCCCCCTGTCCCCTACGTCGTACCAGCTGTTCCCCTCCCCTGACTTAGACGAGATCTGGAGGCGGTTCCGACCAGCTTTAGTTGGACCAGATCGGACCAACGGTCGAGAAGTTGGGGTCCGAAAGCCTTTGGAGCTGAAACCCCCCCCCCCCTAGTGTCAGAAATATACAACACATCTATCCCACGATCAAATAACAGCCTGGTACCGGCTGGTTCTTCCTGGTTCTGGTCCTGACCACACCAGTCGTACCGGACGCAGACAGATGAGGTGAGTCATAGTAAACAAGAAGCCGTGTGGCTGCTGCCGGGGAAAGGGCTGTGAACAAAACATGTAGAAGAAAGATCAACACAAGGTCTGGAAATATTTGAGATTCTGGAGCGAGACGGGTCAGAACCCCTCTGAGGGATTCTTCAGTCCTCAGAGGTCCATGATCTGAGCGACTGGGTCGACCTTATAGAACCTACGTCTGCTCTCACTCCTGTAACTGATCACACATCAGCCGTAACATTAAGACCACCTGTTTCACGTCAACCGTGAAACAGGTAGTTTGTGTGTTTGGAAAACCGTTTCCATGAAGGTGTGTACCGGTTCAGACAGGTGGGACGTGTCCAAGGAACGTCCACCCGAATCCCAGCAAAACATCACCTGGACCCAGAGACTGATGTGGATCAGCACCAGAACCTCATGGATCCTTCTACAAAAATAACTGTATGTCATCCCCAGAGAAGAACAAATCATAAACGGCTGAAACAAAAGTTAGAACTGAAGACGCTCAGAGCCGTGGCTTCACTCTTGATGGGAACCTTCTACAGTCCAAAGAACCCACGGTCCAGTCGCTTCCTGGTCCAGACGCTTCCTGGTCCAGTCATCCATTTGTAAACGTGAACTCAGGTTCAAAGCCCAGTGGGATGTAGTGGTTGTAATGTTGTGGCTCATTTACACACACCAACATGGCTGCAAAGTGAAGTCTCTGTGTGAGTCTGAACTAAAGCTGAGGTGATTGACAGGAGCAGACAGGAAGTGGTTTTCTGGCCGTAAGAGGACTGATGGACATCAGGACCGCTGGACAGGAAATGGACTCTGAATGGTTCTGAGGTTCTGAAGGAGCCTCTTCTCGGAGAAGCGTCACGGTGTGGGCGGAGCCAGTCAGTGTCCACACGCCGCCGGCCGCAGATTATTGTTATTAAATACAAACGATTTTAAATACGAGACATTAATATCAAATTATTCTTCAGTCCCATAATTCCTCATTCAGCTGCTCCTCATCTTCATCGCCTCAACATCAGCGTCATCATAAACCTGCCGTCACTATCTCTCCACTCAGCTGGTCCCTCCTCTTATCTGGGTCTCCTCAGGAGGCCACGCCCCTCGGCTGTGGAATTGGTCAGAGGGAGTGTGTGTCTGTGTGTGTGTGTTTTTGAGTGTGTGCATATTTGTGTTTGTGTTTTTTTGTGTGTACGTGAGTGTTTGTGTGTGTATGTGAGTATGTGTGTGTTTGTGTGGATGTATGTGAGTGTGTGTATATGTGTGTGTTTGTATGTGGGTTTTTGTGTGTATGTGAGTATGAGTGTGTATGTGAGTGTGTTTTTGTGTGTGTGTTTGTGTATGTATGTGTGTGTGTTTGTGTATGTATGTATGTGTGTGTGTGTTTGTGTGTGTATGTGAGTATGTGTGTGTATGTGAGTATAAGTGTGTTTGTGTGTGTTTGTGTGTGTATGTGAGTATGTGTGTGTATGTGAGTATAAATGTGTTTGTGTGTGTTTGTGTGTGTATGTGAGTATGTGTGTGTATGTGAGTATAAGTGTGTTTGTGTGTGTTTGTGTGTATGTGTGTGTTTATGTGGGTGTATGTGAGTGTGTGTATATGTGTGTGTTTGTATGTGTGTTTTTGTGTGTATGTGAGTATGAGTGTGTATGTGAGTGTGTGTTTGTGTGTCTGTGAGTATGGGTGTGTGTGTATGTATGTGTGTTTGTGTGTTTATGTATGTGTGTTTGTGTATGTATGTATGTGTGTGTGTGTTTGTATGTGAGTATTAGTGTGTTTGTGTGTTTATGTATGTGTGTTTGTGTATGTATGTATGTGTGTGTATGTATGTGAGTATTAGTGTGTTTGTGTGTGTTTGTGTGTATGTGTGTGTTTATGTGTGTGTTTGTATGTGTGTTTATGTGTGTCTGTGAGTATGGGTGTGTGTGTATGTATGTGTGTTTGTGTGTTTATGTATGTGTGTTTGTGTGAGTGTGTATGTGAGTGTGTGTATGTATGTGTGTTTGTGTGTTTATGTATGTGTGTTTGTGTGCGTGTGTATGTGAGTGTGTGTTTGTGTGTGTATATATGTCCCACCCATGAATGTTTGCGTAACGTTCACATTCCGCTGAAACAGGAAGTGAAGAATCCGTGTGAAGAACCAACCCGAGATAAGAAGAAGCCCCTCCCTCTGAGAATGAGATAAACGGGTCAGAACCGGCACACTTGTTCCGTACTTCACGGTTATGTTTTTACAGGAACTTCTGGTTTCCTTCTAACCCTTGAGCAATCCTTCTGTGTGCAGCTGCTGGGCTCCCTCTGCTGTTCGTATTCAGACCTGGACCCTCAGAGAATCTCTCTGTCGTCATGTTGACCCTGAAAAACTATTCATTTGTTTACCAACGACTCGTTTTTTGAACTCAAGTTCAACCTTCATATAAACCTGAATGTTATTATTACTGCTGTGGTTTTACATTCTTAATGATTACTATTAAATAAAGTTCTTGGTCTGCTGCGTTAAACTTCCTGTCCCGTGTTTCACCCTAAACTGTTTCATAAAAAACCCATGAATCAATAGAATACTGATCTGTTGTCACGTGACAGAGAGAAGTGTTTCCGGTTTGATAGTGTAAAATGTTTTTTTTTCTCTCGGTCCAGCCGGATGTGTTGAAGCAGAACCATCGTCACGCGACAATAATCAGGAGCTGAGAGTAGCAGAAACAGGTCGGTTCCTGCTCTACATCCGGTGTCTTTTATGCTGTTTTTAAAGTTATTTGTTAGAAGGTAGGTCATCCGTGAATTATTATTATTATTATTCGTAGTACGAGCGGACACTCGGTCAGAGAAGAGTCCGGAAGACTGTTACTGTAACACCAGATAACAAAAACACGTACTAGCTACAAAAATAAAATTACATTTTTTAATTAACAAGATTTAAACTTGTCATTACGAGTAAACACTTACGAAAAATACAACAAAATGTAATATCTATGTGTGGATCATTTAATTTTTCACATTTACAGATAGACGATCTTATTAATAGTTCCTCCAAAGAGGCTAGTTAGTTAGCTTGTTAGCTCGTTAGTTAGCTCGTTAGTATGTTTACAGAGAAAACTGCTGACAACAGATTTCTATTCAACTTGGTGGGCGGATGGCTCATAAACTAGAATACACAGATCAGCCACATCATTATAACCACTGATCACGTGGCTCCTCTCATCACCTGACTGTCTATAATCTAAATCTATAATGTGTCTAGACACGGGCTTAAATATTCTCACGTGTTCACACAAATGTTAATTTAACACAACATCCGTCATGCTTCTTTAGATGTTTCTGTTGGATTTGATACTTTACAAACACCTTATTTAACTCCGGATATTCTCTCATACCTTTAATATTTATGCTGTTTTATGAATAAACGGGTCTTAGATTTAATTTCTCATGGTTTAAAGGATTAAATGACATTCAGACGCAGCAGAGGGGGGATTAGCGGATGGTCTCGGTTGTTAGACTAGTGAACTAACAGAAAAAGAAAAGCTGCTTTTACTGGAAGAACTCCAGCAGCTATTAAAAAAAACTTTATATTAGTTATTGTTGTCTTGGTGACAAAAATCACAAAAGGATCATAATCACAGTATAAATTATTCTTTATTATCCATGAGTATAAGTACAACACTCATTATTTGGGCTCTGATTTGTGTATTTTTGTAGTAATGTGTGGCTTTGATGTTTTTACCTCTAGAAGGAATGACTCTAAGCCACGCCCACAGGAACACCCACTCTGTGTCAGAACCACTGAGGGTTTTTCCTTTGACTGATCATGTTTTATACAAGGACACGACCCAACTAATGAAATTTATCGCAGCCGTGACCCGGTGCTGGTGGGCCTGAGGAAAGAACTTCTCCTGCAGGTTCTAAATGAAACGGTTTGAAACCAGAAAGAATCCAGAATCCGACAGGAAGTGAACATTTCTGAAGCTGACGTGTTAGAAAGCAGGAAAAATGAAAGAATGATCGTGATGTTAGAGGACCGGGTCAGAACATCTCCAGAGCTGCAGGTCCTGTGGGCAGAACCTACCAAAGCATTCTAAGATGGAGCTCTGTTATGTAGGTCCTCCTCTTCCTCCAGAACAGCACCGCAATGGACTCTGTGCTATGACTCTTTACCGTCAGAACCAGCATCTGTGCTACAGTAGATGTTCTGTGGGATCGGACACGGGCCAACCTTCACGCCCAGCAAGCATCGGTGAGCCTGAGGCGCCGGTTACCCTGTCACCAGTTCACCTGCTGTCCCTCTTTGGACCACTCACCCCTGCAGACGGGTAGAGGTCAACCAAACCTTAAGTTATGGAGATGTTCTGATCCGGTCATCCAACCTTCACAGTTTAGGTTTTGGCCAGTTTTCTTGTTTCAGTAAATCTGACCTGACCTGTCACTGGTTATAATGTTATGGCTGATCGGTGAAGAACCGCATTAAACCCAAGAGTGGAGCCGTAGAAAAGTTCTTTACTTCCACTTTCTTTAACGCCGCGTGGAAGGACACATCTTTTTGTGACTTTGATGTGTTTGTGACTTTGATGGTGTCGATGGCCTCGCTACTTTGTTGACTTTGATGTCACTGTCACTGTCACCTTGTGGTATACGGTACTTTGATGTCACTGGTAATTTGATGTTCGCTGCGGCATTGGTGTCTATGCTACTTTGATGTCCAGACAACTATACCATAGGTGTGACTTTGGTGTCTGTGTCTTATATTACGTTGTGACTTTGATGTCCTTGCTACTTTGATGGCGTCAATGTCCTTGCTACTCTACTGGCTTCGATGTCACTGTAACCTTTGTTGAGTATGGTACTTTGATGTCACAGACAATTTGATATCTGCGGCATTGATGTCTGTTACTTTGATGTTCAGGCGACTATACCATAGGTGTGACTTTAATGTCTATATCACTTTGATTTATCTATGGCTTTGATGTTGTTGTGACATTTGATGATGGGGAGGCTGCTGAAGGAGAACCCTTTAAAAGGAGTAAATGACTTTTATGTCCTCCTCATGCTTTTCGCTCCGCAGAATGTCGGCTCCTCCTCGTCGGGTCGTCTGGGAGTCGGAGGGTCTGGTGGCCTACCTCCACCCTCGGCCCTGGACCCCCGGCTCTGTCATCGTGGAGCGCAGGACCCCCGGCGCCCCGGGAGGCAGCATCTTCCAGCTGGGGAAGCAGGAGTTTCTCTCCCTGCTGCTGGGGGCCAGAACCGTGGCGGAGCTGCTGTGTGACGGGCTGGAGGTCCGGAGGTGTGCGCTGGTCAGCAGACCTCACAGAGACACACCTGCCCAGGTGAGGACCCTCTGACCAGGCCGAAGGTGAGCCGGAGAAGGGACTGTGTCAGAGCTTCAGCGCCAGATGTTTGTCCTGGTAGTGAAAATAAACAGTTCAAAAGAACCAAGGGAACACCAGAACCACGGACCGGACCTCCCTATAAATATATATACAGTATATACAGTATATATATATGTATGTATGTGTGTGTGTGTGTGTGTGTGTGTGTATATATGTATATGTGTATATATATATATGTATATATGTATATATGTGTATATATATATATATATATATATGTGTGTATATATATATATATATATATATGTGTGTATATATATATATGTGTGTATATATATATATATATATGTATATATATATATGTATATATATGTATATATATATATATATGTATATATATATATATATATATATATGTATATATATGTATATATATGTATATATATATATATATGTGTGTATGTTAGCATGTATATGTATGTAAATATAGATATATGTGTGTGTGTGTATGTCAGCATGTATATGTATGTAAATATAGATATAAGTATATGTGTGTATGTCAGCATGTATATGTATGTAAATATAGATATAAGTATATATATAAGTATATGTGTGTATGTCAGCATGTATATGTATGTAAATATAGATATATGTGTGTGTGTGTATATATACATATATATAGCTAATTGATGTTGTACATATATATGTATATATATATATATATACATATATGTATGTATAATGTTTATTTAATTATGTCTATAAGATGTCCAATTATATCGTATGACCTCATATTTTTTCACCTTTATAACACCTGTATGGTGGAGCTGCTTCAATGATTATATTCCCTCACCTATTGGGGATTAATAAAGTTTCTATCTATCTATCTATTATTTACTAACTAGGTGGAAATATTTTTCAAAACTTTTTTTTCGGACATAACTTCCATACTTCCACACAACGTTGTGGTCGGATTATGCCGCAAATTAAATAACTCGAAGGGATTTGTCTTAAAAATATTATATTTTACCCTAGAAGTTCATATTTTACTCACTAGGGGGGCCATTATATGAAAAAACACTATTTGACAGACATAACTCAAGAACTATTTCACGGATCATGCTCACATTTTATGCCCAAATACACATTAGTGTGAGGAAGAACTGGACTGATTTTGGGAAAGGTCTGGTTTATATTTCTACCTAGTATACAGTACATCATGTTCCCTCTAACAGTTCATAGTTTACTGAA
>VRLP01002799.1:5000-78174 GCA_009660295.1 Lophius piscatorius
GTCAGTATATTTGTAGAACGGTGGCTGCGACAATAAAAGGCTTGTGTTTATTAGCGTTGCAGATGAAAGGCCTTTGAATGTTTGTTTTATTGTCAACAACGTAAAGTCACTCATGTGATTAGAATTTAATTGCATGGACCAGCACAACAAAAGGTTCTGATACCAACATGAAGACGGATCTCCACACGTTCTGCTGCAGCAGCAGAAGAGGGGCGGAGCTCTGTGAGCAGTATCCTTATACACGCCTGCCATAACATAATGACCACTGACGGCAAATTGTAGCGCAAATTGCTGAAGAAAGTTCTGATAGAAAAGGTGTCGGAACACACAGTGAAGCAGAACAAATGCTCATTCGGACCCCTGTTCACTACCAAAGCTCCCGCAATGGTGCCACCAGCATCAGCGGAGAACATAGCAGGTTTCAAGAAGCTAACGTTGGCAGAGCAGCCAAAGCTAGCGGCAGCTCAGAGCCAACCGCGAGCCCTGACGTCCCTGAAGGAAGCCAACATAGAACCTATAACAGACTGAATGAGGTTTACTCAGTTTTATTTTCACGTCAGAATGTCGTACAGTTGGTTTTAAGAAACGCACAGGGCGGTAGGTTCATTTCAACAGGTCAGAATACATACACAATGCCGACGAGCCTTACTTCCACTGTAATCCTTCAAAATGAAAATACAATGAAATCATGATGATTTTTTTAGAAACTTTAAAACGTTAAAGAAAAAATAATGGGAATCGGAAAGTCAGACTTTAAAAAAATCTGTGAAAGTTGCAATCGGCGCTTCTTTGCTCTAAAGATCGTGTTTTTACATTCGTGGATCTACGACACCGCGCTGCTGGACTCCACTGAAACCTCTACGATGGACTTATTTGAAGTCATTTAAAAATAGAAAGCATTTTTCTCCTTCGCTTTATTTCATGACGTGCGTAAGAGCGCTGGCGTTTAAAACGTTTCCAGCCGATGACGCACGTCTCACATCGAAAAAATGACGGGAAATGTACATTCTGCAATTATGGGAAAAGGTTGTAAATCACAGCTTTTTCTCTCGCCACTTAAAACGCACGACTCATGTTTAGAAGATGTGATGTTTTTCGTGCTGCTCTTCCTCGGGGTGGTTCTGATTGATCAGACGCCAGATTGTGACGTCTCATTCTCATTTTTCAGACCGGACCGCCGTCTGCCTCCCATCTGTTCTCCGCCGACGTGTCCGGATCTTCACGGGATTCGTCCGAGGTGATGCGGCAGAATCCGGGGTGAGACTTGGATTTATACTGTAGCTCTCCGCCCCGCGTCTCAAGCAGAAGTGAACCCACTCCACCTCAGTCTCCACAGTGGGCCCGCTTAACGAGGAGCCGGCACGTAGACCAAACACAAGCCATAAATCACACCAACAGCGTTTGTGAGAGGAGAGGTGGGAACATGCATAAAGCGGTTCTGAGGAGCTTCATGCTGAGCCAGTGGAAATCGCAGCTGGCGTGTGTCCCACACACGGAGATCAGGTCCAAATATGGCCTCCAGGTCTGCGGGTAGTGAGCAGCCTTTTGTCCTGTTTCCAAAAAAAACCAACCATTGCAGTGTTTTTAAATTTCTTCTCTTCCAAAAATGACCGAAAAGCGCTTTAAGCTAGACGGCGATCAGAACTCACTGACAGGCGGTTCCTTTTGTCATTCAGTCACTGCTTCTTATTGAAAAATGGGACAGAACCTGTTCCTCATGTGATCCAGTGCTAGCATGTATATGCTAAAGAGTAAGGAGCCAAGGAAGGGGCAAAGGAGGAGGAGGCGTTAATCATGGCTATCGAGAAAGTCTTATTTGATTAGTAGTTGTTTTTTCGGCATATTAAATCATGTTAAGAACAGAATTATTTAGGTTTTATGTTGATACGACCGAAAAAGTCTAATAAGGATCAAATATTTTAATGATTTATCAAAATGATAATCTATTTTAAAATGGACTATTTTACATGAAATATTCATTATGAAATAATTATCTTTTCTTTTTTTATGGAAGAATTAGAGTGTTTCAGATATTAAGTTAATAAATGGCCAAAATAAAAAAAAATTTCTATCAAGTTACAGAATTCTGTTTAGTGAGTCTTCAAACGCTTTAAAATGCCCCCAAAAATTCTGCTACTTGAGTAGAACTTTCTTAAATACCATGATTAATGCTTCCCTTTCACCGGCGGTGTCCCCCAGGGCTCCACCGTTGGCCCCTTACACTTTAGTGTATATAAGCTGCCACTGGGTCGGCCCAACCGAACAGCTGAGCAGGACATTAAAGGGTTAATGTTGTTATGGGTCGATGCCATTCTGTCCGGTCTCTTTGTACCGGTCGAGCCGTGAACTCTGACCTTGAATGATGTGAGGCTGGCAGCTCCTCGGGTGTTTTCTTTGACCCGTCTTTATTTATAGATAATGTGTCTCTCTGTGGTTCTGTGGAGACCCAGAACCTTTGAAACGGCTTTGGAACCCGTCTCAGGCTGACGTCGCATCTCTTTCGTCCTCGTCTCTCTTTATTTCGGCGTAGATTGTTACCAAACATCACAGATCCAGTTAGTGTTAGAAAACTGTTTTTTGGTTCAGTAAATGCAATAATCATTTAAAAGGTGTCTTTGATGACCCGGTTTGCCCTTGTTTTGTAGGAGAGTTTGTTTGGATCTTGATGAAGAAGCACAGGAAAGAAGAAAACAGGAGGGGGTCCGGTATATTTTCACAGCAGTGCTGTTATTGAAGAGCTGATACAATCGTTCAGAGAGGCTTTAGATCAGCTTTCTTTACACTCTTCTCTGAGACGATGATGTTGATGTGCCGACCGCTGCATACAGCGCCACCTACCTGGACCTACGCTGCAGTTCTTTGACCCGTCAGCACTCATTGAATTAGAGCCCAAAGTCCATTTTACTCACTTGTGATTCACCGACTGCTGAAGGTACGAGCCATTTTAGCCGCCGCCCCATCGTCTGATAAACCCTGATGTTTTACGGCGTGGCGAGTTCTCCGACGTCTAATTTCCCTCGCGACGTAGGATTCCAGAAAGCTGCGCTTTCAGCGGGTGATTGATGGACAGATTGACAGATAACATCCCCGATCTTTCGTGTTAACGGTATAACTCAAAAACCACTTCATGGATCATTTTCAAATGTTATACCGACGTAGAACTTAGTGTGAGGAAGAACTGGTTTGATTTTGGGAAAGATCGCTTCTATAATTCTCACACTAGGGGGAGCTTTATTGGCAAATTTCTTTGGACCATAAATTCTCAACCGTTGGTCCGATTTAGTCCAAATTTGTTGCATATGAATCGACTTAAAGAGATCTATCTCATTTATATCACATTTCATTTATATTTAACTCACTTTGGGGAGCTAAATCAGGGGGATTGCATGTATAACGCAGGGGATTGGTGACTTTTCGGGGATATACCCTTGCTGTCTTGATTTAAGAATGTGGATGTTCAAGAGTCGGTTGTTTTATCTGTGAAAAGAGGCTGATATGGAGGTGCAGTTAAGTTCACCGAGACGATTTGATCCCTCGGTCTGTTTAGATCTTTGCAAACACCATCAAATATTAAGTGGCCCATTTAACTGATATTCATGTGTTTATCTCATCTGTTCAGGCATCAGGAAAACGTCTCCCTCGTCTCCCTTCTCTTAGTATTCCATCCCTCGCTCTGCTTTAACGAGAAATCCCTCGCAGCAAGGACGGAATTGATCCGTCAGTTTTTGCCAATCATCTTGGAAATAAAGCAGGGTTGTGAGCGAGCGAGCGAGCAGATGATTTGCACACAAACAATAGCTGTGGATGCGAGACCTCAATGAGGAGGCGTGCGGATGCTAGAGGGCGGAGATCCATCGCAACAAAGGCAAACTGCTATTATCGGCGTTTCCACGGGTTTTGAGGTTTCTGATTGGGAGAGTCTGAGCGCGCTAATAAAACATTTAACCTGTGGCTTACATCATGGGAACACTTCAGGAGTTTTGTTCTAATACGTTTTGATTCACATGTTAATGGCGTCGGTACCTCAATGGCGTATCGACCCATGTGCTTTTTTTCTTTTCATCATCACTTTGAATGAGGGCGCGATGATGAACGGGAAGGCGCTTTGAGTCAGGAGCGCTGCCGTTAGCTCTAAATGTAAGGTTCTTCAATATCTGCAGCCGGGTTGGACTGAATGTGAAATAACTTCCAGCCATTTTCAATCTCTCGAATAGACTTTTCTCAGAAGCAGCATTGGCAAACTTTTTCAAAATCAAAGGAAGTTCCACGGGAGAAGAAGGAGGTGATTCAAGATAGCTGGTTGCTGATTGACATAATCCAGTTTGGGGAAAGATTGCATGAGGTAGTTCTAAGATTCTGGGTTGCCACAGAACCACAGTGAGACACGTTATCTACACACGGAGAAGCCTTGGAACTGTAGTGGACCTTCCCAGAAGTGGCTTAGCCTCCGTTAAACAAAACACGAACCCCTTCAAAAATAAGTGAGTTGAAGTCCGAGTCCATTTTGGTCATTCATCAGAACAATGAGCAGAACAGTGCGTCCACCTCGGACGGCTCGAACGGAATCAAATTAAAGTTTTGGAGAGACCTAGTCGGAATGCCGGACCTGAATCCCACCGAGACCTGAAATGCTCAACTAAATCGGTTCTGTTAGGAAGAGTCGGCCAGAATTTTGTTGTCAGAGTGTTTGGTTGAAGGAGTTGTTCCATAGGAGGGTTCCATACTTTCTCTGCATCGTATATTTGACGTTTTTTGTGATTACCTTTTGATTATGCAGCCCACGAACGAACACAGCCACAACCAGATATCTGAAGATCTGGCGCTACGTAGGAGTTTAAGTAGATCTTCTCGGCATTTATATCATCTGAAAGCAGATTCTTTTTTTTTTTCTGTGAGGAGCTGAGCAGCGGTTCTGAAAATCCGATGGGTGTGATTCTTCAGTTCTGCTCTGATAGTCTGGGCTTGATTTCTCACAGTGGAGGAGCGAGTCACCGAGTTGGAACGCAGGAAGTCCTGACTTTATGTCCACCTTAGCTCTTTCACTCCATTTTCAGACAACCCTCTGAGAAGCCTCCATCTCTGGCTTGAAGCCAAATGGAAACCTTGCCTCTTCTGACCGCCGATGCTCCTGTTACTACCTGGTTGCTCCTACCACAAGCTGTGGAGGAGTAAGAAAAAAATGCAAAGTTAACTCCATAAATCCCTTATTTCTCTACAAACTTTCAAGCCTTTCCTTTTAGTCGACATCAGAGGTGGATCTTTCACGTATCTGAGTTGGAGTTCCATAAAACGGCCACAGAATGAGGCGTAAGTGTCTGAAGATGTGGTTGGAGATGTGTCGGAGACGGCGCATGAAAGACGCCTTTCATATCCTCTTTTTTTTGGATGGACTTGTGTGACTAGGAAGATGCAAGAGAAGCTCAGCCAGCAGGAAGCGGGATGGCAGCAGGTCCAATGAAGCCTCAGAAGATGCAACCAATACATCCAAACACTTTCAAAGGACGACGGTGGGCTTCCCCAACAACGGAGAGAAAAACGAGAGGTCAACGGGGTCGGGGGATCTCTCAGACCATTTTCAGTCTCCATTTCTTACTGGAAAATGTGAGCCAGTGGCATTATATGTTAAAAGAGTACGGGGCCAGGGATGGAGCCCTGGAGGACACCACAGGTCAAAAGGGGCCACCAAGCAGAACGCAGGAAGTAAGTCCTGTTCAATAAGTCGATTTTTTTTTTTTTTTTTGCATATATTTTAGCACGTAATGACTTTCTGAACAGAAATATGTAATTTAATACAACGGGGAAAATAATTTTAAAAAAGGTCAAATGGTTTCCTAAAAAAAAAACCTGTTTTACCAAAACATTTTTTTGCAAATCCAATTAAAAATTGTAATATTTTTATTTTCTTTTTTACTCTTTAGAAAAAAAATGTTTGACCAAACGGTTTTTGTGTCTAAGAAATTAATTAAGAATCGCCCCAAACAAATAGAACATGCAAAGTGACATTTTTCCACGGTTTTGTTTCTCGGCGAGGACATTTAAGTGTTAATTAAACGGATCGCTGTTCCTCGTAGTCAAACAACACCGAGCGCAGGACATCATCCGAGCCGATCCTCCGGATCCTCAGAAATCCTTGTAATCGTCTGTAAGACCTTCGCCAGGATCCTCCTGCTTATGTAAAGACTTTGGTCCCCTTTCATCAACCTGCTGCAAGACGCTCCGCTCAGCATAAGCCAGTGTTTGTCAGATATCATTCTGAGCGCCGTGTTTGGTTTCTTCTCCCCTGTAGTGTGCTGAGTGCTGAATGTAAATCCTCGAATCAACATGCAAAGATTCTATTTCATTTCACAGCTATTAGAGTGGCTCTAATCTCATCCTGTGTGTGTGTTTGTGTGTGTGTGTGTGTGTGTCAGCCTTCTGTTTTGCCTTCAAACACTTTGAAATCTCCAATGTCACACCGCAGTGAATAATTTAATTTGCTTTTGAAAATCAGAGTGTGGCAGCGAGCATGAGTGAACCAAGATGGCTGCGTTGTCCGCACGCCGCCCGAAATCAACTTCCTTTTCCAGAGTAGATGTGAAATATATATATATATATGTTTTTATCCCTTTAATGTTCTGCTCAACTGTTTGGATAAGCTATTTTTGAGACACTGAAAAACATCGAAAAATGTGACAGAACTTGTTTAACCCAGTGGCAGCTTGTATATACTTAAGAGTAAGGGGCCAAGGATAGAGCCCTGGGGGACACCACAGGTCAAATGGGCCAATGGTGAAGCGGTATTAACCATGGCTAGGACGATAGTCCGATTTGACACATTTTCCTTTTTTTTTTTCTTTTCTCTCGGTGAGGACATGAAAGGGTTAATTTTCAATATTGTCCTTTTTAGCCAGATGGATGATGGGACTGCAGAGATGGCCGGGTCCAAAGTGTCGAGCAGCGGTGGTACCACTGGGACAACGGAGAGGCACACGACCACAGTATGTATTAACAATCCTATTTCTACCAACGTGTACGGATTAAACGGGATTCGATCTGAACACAATGCTGGTTTTTGAATCCTGTTAAATCTGCCAGTTTGTTAAAGAGATAGAATAAAACTGAAGGAAGAAGGAGACTGTGTGAACAGTTTATTTTCTGTTCATGCCGCCACTGTGCAAACAAAGGTCCCTTTTGTCTTTTGCAAAGCATAGAAACAGTCAGTACAGGTATTTATGAGGCGTGAAATAGTTCTTCCCTTGGTTTGTTGTGTTTGTTTATTATGCACATATTCAAATCCCTATTACAGCTTCCTGCCAGAGTTTAAAAGGAGACGTCCCTCGTTTCACTCTCTACTCCTGCGCCTTGTTGTTCCCTTCATTCTCTCTTTAATTCAAATAATCTTTGAATATATCAAATGCTTTAAAAGGGGTGCCACGTCAAATTGCTATTTTAGTCACTATTTTGCTATAAGACTGCAGAAGATCAGTTTTTTTGAATCACCTTGCATTAAGCGCTCTACTTCCTCTCGTTGTCTCTCTTTTTTTTATTTTCTCCATCCACCTGCACAATATAAACTAGGCCAAACCTGGGAAATATCCTGTCCCTCACGTTAGTTTTGACTTGGACGGAGACGCACTACAGCGTAGGCTAAGCACCAGGGATGGTCAGGAGGAGGAGGAGGAGGAGGAGGAGAGGGACTCGTGTCATAAATCAGCACCAGGCCTCCCGTCTGAGCGGCGGTGGAGGAAAGCTCAGAGTGGGCCCAGACTTTTCAGTTCCGATGCAGAGGATTTTTGGTCAAGGGATGCCAGCCTTCAGCAGACAAGTGTCCTGGGCCCAGGTGATGGATGTGGCGCAAAGCCAGAGGGGAACGGTAACGAGATGCAAGGTGTCGCGGCTGACTGCTACGGGGGGAGACCTGGCTCTAGTGGGAGCTCATTAGGCAGCATGTCCCACCTGCAGGGCAGCGTTGGATCCAGCGCCGCATCTGTCCTCCCACGGACCAGAACTCCTTCTCAGCGCAGCAAACAGCGCCTAAGCCGTCAGGCGGCCTGTTGTCCACTAGAGGAAACTACCTTGGAGGGCCAGTTTGACTGTGGAGAGATGGATGAATGGGGAGGTACAGAAGAGATCCCGGGAGTGAGCATGACAGAAGCCGCCGCAGCAACAGGGCCAGATTCAAGGCTGGCCTCTTTGGTCAGCCGAGTTTCTTGGATTGCCCAGGATGTGGGGCATCTCCTTTGGAACTCCTCCATGGCATTAGAGCAAGTCAGGAGGGAGGGACTACGGCCTGCTGGGGCCCGCTGGTCCTGTTGTGTTTTGTCTTTGCTCCGGGAAAGTAATGTTCTGTCTGTGGTGAAGGACAGTCGTGTCTTCTCCGTGCTTCAAGGGAGCGTCGTCTTCTCTATGTTCAAGAATAGTCTCATTTATTCTTTGGTGAAAAAGCTGCCTCTCATGCCGGACATCCAGGGGGAGATGACTCAAAACCTTCTGGGTGATCAGATCCGCTCACAAATCCCAGTCTCCACACCAAGACTGAAGTCGGAAGAATCTCCAGTTGATGTGTCACAAAGCCCAGGAGTCATCTGGACAAGGAGTAACGGTACCTGGGCCGCATGTTCAACACAAGCGCAAGAGATGACTTACCTTCAGGTAAAACAGGAAGACAGACTGAATACGGAGTCACTGCCGTTGAGAGACATCAGTGAGAGAACGACTACTCACTCACCTGAAGATGGGGATCCAACTTTAAATAACTCCAGGACTCTGCCGAACAAAGAGGAAATCCAAATGTCTAGTCAAACACTGATAGAATTCCCCGAATCACTTCTGAACCTTCAAACTCTGCCATTATTAGACCTGATGGATGCTCTGCAGTCCGTCATCCCCATCTCGGTGCTCATCTCCCAGAAGATCGTAGCCGTCTACTGGCTGAATGTTGCTAAAAGCAGCCAACCTGTTCCCTGTCCTGGCCTACTGATCCTGGTGGAGAGGGGTCTCTACACCCTGACCAGCGACTCGGGGCTGCTGGTTTTGTTCCATCACCTTCCTTGGTTGCAGCTGAAGGAGGTACAGATAAGCTTAGGGGGGCACAGTCTGCGTCTGATGGGCTCTACAAAGGAGAGCATTCTGGGGGTCTACACCCACAACCAGAATCTTACCAAAGAGCTAAGCAGGGCCATACTTGGTATCGTTCACCCTTGGGACAATTGGTTCTCTCAGCACCCTCTGCTTCATGGAGACTTGATGAAGATGTCTTTAGACTGGGAGACCTACATACCGGACCTCCTACTGGACGCTGGTTTACGGGTTTGCTGCCAGTTTCAGAAGAGTCTCGCTGATCTGGTTTATCTTCTTCACTGTAACATGGATCAGGAAACGGTTTCTCTTGGACAGCTGCAGTTATTACTCTACACCGGTGTAGCGGTGTGCCTCATTCCCAGTACCCCTACCGAGTATCTGACCCAGCTCTTACTCACTGACACCCACCTTGGACTGGTGCAGGAAGACGCTGTCTTCTACCCGCCTCCACCCTCTGTTCCCATGGAGCCCGTTTGTCCCCAATTCCACGACTTAACGCTCTGTCGGCGCTCAGATGTGCGCTGCATGCTGGTGCACGACGAAGACGAGCGTGGAGCCGTCAGACTTGATGTAATCATAGCGAATGTGAGGGGCAGGGGTCACCCTGAAAGTGAGACTCGGGCCGGTACCCCGTCTGCACATGCATCAAATTCATCTCCACATGCAGAAGTGTGGAAATTAACTTTCAGCTGCTCCTCTGAGGCTGACTGCCTGATTAATCACTTGTCAAATGGCTGATCAAGGACTGAACGGCCAGTAACGAGCAGCCCGTCTAGAAACCTCACTCACCGGCGGCAGCCGCTCGACTGCATCCCAACCGGCGAGCAGCGTCACCGCGACCCTTTTGTTCGAGTTTGTGTTTTAATATGTCGCTGATTTATCTGTTGAAGGTTATATTTTTAAAACACGTGAATTTCTTTGTTCCTGTATTGTTGTTGCTCTTCAACCGCTACCTTCCAATTATCAGTATTTTTGTCGCAGAGGTTCTCTCTCTGATGCGAGACGCTGCGAGTAATTAGTGGTTGAAGAATTAACAGTTTAATGTATCGTGAGATTTGTCTCTTTTCTTAGGGATTAAGGATTTTAGATGACCAATCGGACCAAATTATCTAACTGTATATATGTGTAACAAGCAAAGTGTTGTATTTAATTAAATTCATTCATAGCCGCCGATGTGTTTGTAAAATAAATAAAATTATGTGTTATCCACTGCGGCTCTGTTTATGGTTTTTGAGGCGGATAAGTTCCGCTGGTTGAATGTTTTTGAAACCTGGGAAAACAGACTTCAGGGTCGGATGCGTTTCGCTGCTTTCTCTAATGTCTGATAGATCGCCCTCCTATCATCTCTGCCCTCTCTCTCGCTCTCGCTCTCGCTCTCTCTCTCTGGTATTACCTTTCAGCCTCTTCCTCACTATCTAGGGTTTTGAATGAGGTCAGCGTGGACCTTCACTGCAGTTACAATGGGGGTATATCCCCGAAACGCCCCAATCCCTTGAATTGTATGAGCTGATTGAAGTCCTCGCATTAAATGTGAAGTTATGTCCGGAAGTCTGTTTTTCATAAAAAGCTCCCCCTAGTGAGTAAAATACGAGATATACAAGATGGATCTTCTTGAGTCGATTCATTCGTACGAAATTTGGACGAGTTGGGAAATTTTGGGCCTGACAATTTTAGGGATAAAGCTCCCCCTAGTGTCGGAAATACACAACTGACCCTCTCCCAAAATCACTCCAGTTCTTCCCCACACTAAAGTCTACTTGGGTATAAACTTTGAAACTGATTCATGAAATAGTCTGAGTCTCGCTAACGCGAAGGACCGGCGGCGAAGACGACTACGCCATAAAATCCCCGACTTTTCGGGCATGTGATTAATCAGAGAAGTCAGTCAACGCTGTCCACACCGGGACAAGACTGTGAGTTTGGACAGGTTGATCGTGCTGCTTCTGAAGCTTGATTCGCATCTTGACGATCGCCCCCGGTTTACTCTCTGCTCCTGCTCTTGACTGAGTGACCCCAGCCGGCGTGGAAAATGACCGGGGCAGAACACTGCAATCAGCCTTCTTGTCGGCGACGGCATGAAGGATGGAGATTTGGCCTCGAATGAAGAAACTCATCAGACCTTGCAAGGGGGGAAGATTTGCACAATCATGAAACCCCAAAGAGAGCCCCCCGCCCGCTCCTCCTTTGCTTTAGACTATTAATTAGCATTCAAATCATCTACTGGGCATCATGAAGCGTCTCCCCGTGAATAAGGCGCCAAAGGCTGGCGAATCATAACGTGACGTTTGGAAGAATGGACGCCTCGATATTGAACGCAGAATGAGACACTCCTGCAGATAAGAGCGTAAATAATGGCAGTATTTGGAATAAAGGGGGTCTTCCAACGCCATCAAGTCAAAGTCAAACTTTATTTATAGAGCACATTTAAAAAACGACTGAAGTGCTTCACAACGTAAAAAAACAGCACATTTATTAAGCGTCTTAATAAATGTGCTAAAATCACCTGGGATAATAAAGAAAGGTACAATAATGAAAGGACTATAAATAATAAAGTAATACAATTTGTAGAGAATTTTTTTTATACTATTTTCAGGACATATCTCATAAAACTGTTTCATGGATCATTTCCAAGTTTTTATACCCACATGTACCTTAGTGTGAGGAAGGACTGGAGGGATTTTGGGTAAGGACGGTTGTATATTTCGGACAGTAGGCGGAGCTTTATCTCCAAAAACCTTTCAGGCCATAATTTCTCAACCGTTGTTCCGATTTTGTCCAAATTTGGTGCCTATGAATAAACGTTGTGTTTCACTCTAATAGGGATTATTTTACGTAGTAGGGGGAGCTCTCTCACAAAAAAACTGTTTTACAGACAGAATTTAACCATTGGCCCGATTTAGTACACATTTCCTGCATAGGATTGGACTCTAGATATATCTTGTAATGTTATAATTGACTCTAAAAGTTCACATTTTACTCACTAGGGGGAGCTTTTTCACAAAAACCTGTTTTTCGTACATAAATTCCTTGTCTTTGGTCCAATATACTCCAAATTTGATGCATATGAATCAACTCAGAGATCAGTTGCATATATGTATCTCGCTGTAATAGTTCATATTCCACCCACTAGGGGGAGCTTTTCCACAAAAGCCTGTTTTTAGTACATAATTTCCTTACCTTTGGTCCAATATAGTCCAGATTTGATGCATATGAATCGACACAAGGAGATCTGTGTTTACATCTCATTGTATTAGTTCATATTTCACTCATCACGCCCTAAAGATTAGGGAGGGCTATTTTTACAAAACAATACTGTGGATATAACTTTACATTTAATTTGAGAAGTAAAATCGGGGGATTCCTGTGTAATGGGAACTTTTCGGGGATATACCTTTGCTGTTGGTGATGGCAGCATAGGTATATCTAGTAGCTAGCTTATAGCTATAGCTAGTTCTGTTTTCTGATTCAAAAACTTTCGTGTTTTTTATCAATTAGACGCTGACTCTTGTTTAGCACAGACTGGTTGAAGGGGAAGTCCTTACTCTCTGACAGCACATACCCATGCCCCCGGCAGGCTCCGAATCTCTAATCAGTACTTTGTGTGATTTCCCACTGGGTCCTCCAGCCCCTAATATGCATGACAGCGCACAACAGGATAATTTGTTTACCTCCTCCTCTAGAAGCACATGAACGTGATCTACTCAGTTCTCTCATTACTTAGCCGCTGATGGACTAAATGTTTTTACATCGATCATCCTGCCTGTCTGTAGTAGTCCCAAACATTCAATAATTCACTTATTCCCACCTCATGTGCGGATGCTAACTGTTCCTGTTGATTATTTCGTGTTTCTAGAATTAATTGGCTTCAAACAGGCAAACTTGCCTTGAATGACTTTTCGGGCTACGTTGGACTTTTCTCTGGAAAAAACCAAAAACCAAAAAAAAAAAACCACCTTCTTGTGAAGAATTAATCTCTCTAATAAGATGGGTCCCAATTTAAGCCGTTATTAATACATAACCTTTTGGAAAAGAGGCTAGAAGATCAGCAGTTTCTGATGCCGGCGCTGCTTTGCCCTATATTGCACAGACAGACTTTGTGTGTGTGTGTGTGTGTGTGTGTGTGTGGATGGAGGCAATCTACCCGAGCTCAGAATAAAATACTAAAGTGCAAAGGCTGTAATTTCAAAATTCACACTTTAAGCTTGAAAACCAGCAATTTATAGCGTTATTCAATCAGAGCAAACAGCTTCACAGTGGCGGCGTATTTCAGCCTTTCCCCCCGATTCAGACCCAACACGGCTGACATGGACGCACTTGGCTGCCAAGAGTCCAATCATGTCGTGAGGAAGATTTGTGCTGCAGCTATTGTGCCAGCGTCTTCATCAGGTCTCACGCCTCACGTCCATCAAATGAATTGAGGTCACAGCCGCACTTTTCGAGCGGAACTTTGGAGATATGTGATGATGACTGTTTTTATATTTGTCTGCTGCCCCCCCGCCAACAATCCAAGCTCCTGCTAGCGCTAACGTCTTAACATCTCTGGGCTTCCTGCGCTTACTCAAGTCACGTCGTTCGAACTTGTTGGACGATGATATTTGCAGAGTTTAAGAACTTCTTTCGGTACATTTACACCCTTTTCATGTAAAAGTGCTGTGTTGTCGGCATTGTGGATGTGTTCTGACTTGATGAGATTAACGTACGCTCCCTCCTCCTTGTCGTGTGTTTCTCAAACCAATTTCGAAGTGAAAATAAAACTTTGTTAAGCTCATTACATGTTCAATGGTGGCTTTGTCCATCAAGAGACGCTTATTGATTAACAGTAAATCATCTTATACGCACAAGATAAATAAATGAACTCCTGAGGGACTTCAGGGTCTCCTCATATTTGTGATGATGGGCTGTAAAAAAACTTTGACCTGAAGTCCAAACCATAACGAAAGTTTTCATGTGAATGATCCCCAAGTGTGCAAAGAGATAGTCTTCCTGACTGAACTTCTGCTAAAGTTTCATTAGCGTTGTCCCTACAAGGACACGTTTTCAAGTTAAATTCAGCTCAAGTTAAATCAAAGGCTCCTGTTTGCAGGCAGAAGCAGGTTTTTGTCCACGGCTTCTGATGGAATGTGTCGGGGCCGGGTCTCAAAGGAGACGGACACCGTGATGACCTGAATGTCACTGGCATCGCTGAGCGGAGCTCATTTGTGGTTCTCTGTCCTCGGGCCAGACAAAACGCTCTGGCCTCTATAAGGAGCACTTTGTAACACAGTGTCCATTTTTCCACGCTCCGTTTTGGACCTCGCCTGAACCTCATTAGCATTTGGAGGGACAGCAAGACATTTTCCGGCGTGGATTGTGACAGATTTCACCAGCTCAATTATAACGTTGCCCTGGGGGGGGAGTAGAGGCAGTGCGTCCCATCTGTTGGGTCTGAATTTACCCGGCTCCTTCATTAGAGGCTCCCTTTCTGCCAGTGCTAGAGGTTCTGTGGTAAACCCGTCTGAAGACTGAATCACAATATCATTAGATGTTAAAATTATTATTTAAGGTCTGAAGTTTTCATCAGCTTCTCAGTTTCAACCAGATGAATTCTTAGATTCAACCTCAATCCGCGCTACAGAACATTCTGTGATATTTAACGTGGAAAATTGTCCTGTGACTGGAGACAATGGATTCAGTTAAATCCCCCAAAAGATCCTTCGTGTTAGCAATGTCCCAAAAACGATTTCATGGATCATTACCCATTACACTCACACAGACCGTAGTGCGAGGAAGAACTGGATTGATTTTTTTTATAAAGGTGGGTTGCATATTTACAACACTAGGGGAGTTTTATCTCAAAAAGTTCTCGGCCCGATTTAGTCCAAATTTGGGGATGAGATCTTACTTTTATGCGTTGTGTTTTATGTTAATAGTTCACATTTTACTCACTAGGGGGAGCTTTTGTTTTACTAGAAATACTGGGGACATAACTACACATTTAATATAAGGGGTTCAATCAGGGCGATTGCTTGTACAAAGCAGGGGTTTGGGGACTTTTTGGGGATATTCCCTTGGTGTCGAGGATGACAGCTTAGGTCCAGTTTTAAGATATCTATCAGTGTATAAAGGTCATACAGGTATACGTTCGTTGTGGCCATTGCTGCATTGACTGTGGGCGGAGTCTGGATACAGGCAGTGTTGATTGGCTGATGGCGTAATGATGATGTCACTTTAAATAAAGAGCTCATGAATCTATGATTCACTTCTGCTGGTTATACACATGAGAATTTTCCAGTTTACTGGGTTTGATAATGTTCTGATGAGGCACCAGGGTTTAAAATGATCAAAGGTTGAAAGGAAATCCTCAAATAATCATAAAAACAAAAACTTTACGACCATCTTCAAGAGTTACAACAATATCACCTTTTTTCTTTTTTTTTTAAATATTGCTTGTTGACCCGTCTCTTTGAGTCGTCACTTGGAATTAAGGTCTCGCCTAAAAGTTTTCTTTCGGCGACATTCATTGCTAATTAGCTTTTATCCGAGCCGTGCGGATTCTTTAGAGCCTCTTTTATCCATAAATTGAACGTGAAGCAAACACTTTGAAAAAGCAGGCCGGTTGGTATTCCTGCTACAGGCGGGGGCATCAAACCCCTTCGGAGACCTGAAGTACTTCTGATTATGTTGTATTAAAAGGAGATTGAGGAGCGGTGCAGCCGGATCGGCTCTGAGTGGTTGTGCTTTTAAGGAATTTTCCGAGACTGCCCAAAAGCTGGAGAAAAGAGATCACTTAAAATGTTCCTATGCGATTGAGTTTAAGCGATAGACTTTCCACGTAATAACCGAGTAAATGATTTAAAGAAAAGTGGAGTCTGGGAAAAAATATATATTTTGAATCAGTAAATGCTATTTTACAACTATCATAACTTGCTTTCTTGAGAAAACTTTCAAAGTGTGGGTGAATTTGGGAGATCTTTGTCCTTCAGACTGGAATGAACACTTAGAATTCTAAAAGGTCTCACCTCAGTCCCCACACTCTTATTTTTGGTTTTCCTTTTAGAAAGTAATTTTCTTCCTCTGAGCGATTAGTGGCTGATAAGAGGGGTTCGTACTTGATGCTGCTGCTTATTGTCTCATTATTGGTGCTGCTAGATTTCAATACTCTCTTAATAAACAGGAAAAACTCATGTTAATGTTAAAATTACGGCCTAGAATATTCATAACTCTGTTTTTCTCTAAGCCGGCCTACAGAGCTCCTGAAGTCCTTTCAGAAGAAAGAAATACTTTGTGTGTACTAGGCAGGACCGGTCTTTGAAAACCACTAGCGTACTTGCATACCTGTCGTCCTTCAGTCTGCGCGGTCAATGATTCCTGCTGATGACGATCCCATAACTATGAACAAAAGCCGTTAGAATATGACCCTGTAACATATTTTTCACGTTTATGGCATTAGCACATGCTAATGTTCTGCTGCTGCATGGTGTAATCTCAGTGCTCTTATTTTGAAGGATTATGGGGGATGTTCGGTTGGTCAGCATTGTGTAGGTGTTCTGACTTGGTGAAGTTGAAGAAGTGGGAAAAAAACTTTTGTCAGCCCTGTCCAGTCCAATATATGTTCTATGGTGGTTCTGTTCATCAAGAGACACTTATGGATTGACAATAATTTGTCTTGTGCGAACACATGTTTTTTCTCCAGGGACTCCCCACCTATCAGTTGAAAATAAAATCCGTATCTTTCAATGTTAGTTTGGAAAAACTAGTTTTTATTTTTCTTATATATAAAGTTTGGGCTGTAGCTTCAGATTTCTGAATATATATTTATCTAATGAACCGATGAAATGATCCTTCTTCCTTCACATCTTCTTCAGGACAAAATGTTCCAATCCTGCCTAATATGCCCCGCCCACTGACAGCTGTCACCGTTACAAGACAATCATCATTATTCTGACTTGGTCCTTTCAGCGTTTATAATGTTATGGCTGATTAGCATAAGGTGAGTAATGGGCTGAACTTTCATGATGCGTTACATTAGCGTTGGAATTTTTTTATGATGTCAAGGATTTCGGAGCGTTTTTTTGCCAGCGGCTGTGATTGACAGCGGCTCCACCGTTAGACCGTTTTTTTTGCCGCTGCGAAGACGACATTCCCGGAAAATCCCGGTACAACTGGCCGACGTTTTTCTATTATTGGCTTCACGTCAGATGTGAGTCCTGGACTTCACATCTCAAACAGTATTCAGGGAAAAAAAAAAATAATACTCATAATTATAATGGAGGATCATCAAATAATTAACCACCAACATTCAGACGGCAGCAATACGGATGATTGGCCGCCGCCGCCGCCGCCGCTCTTACAGGCCTGTAATTGAAACGAATAGTAAAGCCATATATTCACAGTAGGAACGATGAGCTGCATCGAGACGACGAAGAAGAAGATTGAAGTCGTGTGTCACAAATGCAATTTACTTTGATAATAGCGTTTTGTCATTCGGGTGAACAAAAGTGCGGCGGGATGTTGATTACTCGCTGAGCAGGTGGATTAACCGGAACATTTGCATAAAAAAACCCAGGAGCGCCGAGCGAACGAAACCCGGAGTAATGATTCGTAAGTTCAACTCAATCGGATGATTGTCTGCAGGTGAGATAGGAAGTAAGATAGAAAGAAAGATAGAAGGTAAGATAGAAGGTAAGATAGAAGGTAAGATAGAAAGAAAGAAAGATAGAAGGTAAGATAGAAGGTAAGATAGGAAGTTAGATAGGAAGTAAGGGAATTATTTTAAATATTCAGTGAGAAAAATGTGAAAGAAATAAATCATCACCAGAAAATATTAGATAAATATCTGCCACCGTCGATGTTCTCGGCGTCCACGATAATACGGTTAAAGTCGAGTTATGATAATAATCTTAGCTAGGCCTATGTTGTCGCCCCTGACAGCGAGGGAAGCCCCCAAATCCCCTGCATAATACAAGCAATCTCCTAAACTAAATGTGAAGTTACGCCCGAAAAACAGTATTTTTTTAAATAAAAAGGCGCCCCCTGGTGGGTGAAATAAGAACTTTTTGATAAAAAAATGATACATTTATAACGTCGATCTCTTCCAGTGGATCCAACCGCATCCAATTTGGACTAAATTGGACCAATTGTCGAGAATTTATGGCCGGAAAACGTTCAGAGATAAAACTCCACCTAGTGGCGAAAATATAAAACCAACCTTTTCCTATAATCAAACCAGTTCTTCCTCGCACTAGCAGGAGATGGCTGGCGGCACTGAAAAAACTTGGCCGTAACATTACGTCACGACCCCGGGCATGAATGAGCGAAAACTCACTCGGACTATTTGAGAATATTGGTCCTCCTTTTGCAGCGTATTCATTTTTCCATAATGCTCCATAGAATTCTGTGCTCTACAGGCCCGAAGGTGTCGGTTCTGTTGATAGCAAACATAAGGCCCGGCTCATTATTCCCCGTGTCTTCAGCTCCGTGACTGACGACGACTGTTTCCGTGTGATTGGTGGGGATGCTGCTCCTGTTTCCGTTTAGTACTTTTGTCCCAGCCTTCTGAAGGAGAGGGAACAAGGTGCAGAGTGTTCCTCTCTACAGGCAGCAAATTACTCCTCAGAACTCCACTAACACCCCTGTGCAGCGCCGGGCCGCTGTTAAAGCAAAACAATTTGTCCAATGTGAATAGACTCCCTGGAGATTGTCTTAAGTGTTAAATGACCTGGGTTGAACCCGGCGCTAATCCGTGGATGGGAGTTATTCTGCCGTGGACGGCTAACATTTTATACCCTCTGTGCTGCCATTTGAAGAATGTTTATGCAAATTCAAGGTGATCTGATTTTTTTTTTCCCCCCCTTGTGTTCGAGTTTACCGTCTCTCTCAGCCCCTTGGAGACTATGGCACTCACAAATGCTCTATTTCCCCGCCTGCAGAGTTATGTCCATGTGAGTGGGCATGGATGTTATAAAGTACAGGTAAAAAAAAGATCCAATAAAAGACTTAAATAAAAAATAAAAAATTTAAATTCTAGAAAGAAATAGCAAAAAAAAAAGGAAAAGCTATAAAAATATAATTAAAAAAGAAAAAATATCCATATAAAATCATTTTTAGAAGCTATAGAAAATTAAAAAAGCTCCTAACAACATTCAAATATAAAAAGCTATAATAAAGAACAAATAAACATATATATATATTTTTTTTAAAGCTTTAAAACCTAAAGCTATATAAAAAAATAAATAAAAAAATATATAAAGTTATGAAAATAAAAATTAAAAAATGTATGTATATAATTATTTTTTTTTCAAAAAGCAATAAAAAATAAAGCTATAAAAAAAATTTAAAAGCTCCTTTAAAAAAAGAAAAGAAATAAAATATAAAAAAAGATTTAAAACTAAAATGAAAAAGATAAACATCTCTAGAATAAAACATTTAATAACAAGCTATAAAAAATAAAGCTTATATAAAGAAAAAGCTTAAAAAAAAAAAATAGAGCTGCAGTGCAATTCTGCTTACAGTGCAGTAGGGGGCAGCAGTGAGCCACAGGTCTGTCGGCTTTGCTACCCTTCCCTCCTCTTCTCCCTCACTTCTTCCCCATAAACAGGATTGTGGTCTGCCCTCCAGACATCTGCTTGGTTGTAAAAGGAATGAATAAATAAAAAGCAAATTCCTATGAAAGATGCCTCCAGAATTTATGTTCCGTGCAAACATATATCCTGTTTCAATATTATAAGCCTTATTGCGGCATTTATTGTTTGTGTCAGCGTTTATGTTGAAGTGCATCCATGTTGTTGTGTAATGTCTTTGTGGGAATTTAGCAGAAAAAGAAAAGGAGGACGTACGGGAGGCCTGGGGAGAGAATGGCGAGGGACGATGGCGAGTGAAGTTAGGGAAGAAAGTATGGCGTGACGGCCAGCCACTGTACAATTCAGATAACGGATCATTAATTAATGCTGCCCGGAGTGGGAAGTGAATCGATTCGCCCCCTGAGCGTGACACGCACTAACACCCTCATCTAACAGGCACAATTGTGGGGGGGTGGGGTGGGGGGGCTCTGGGTGGTATCGGAGCCCACGCTCTCCTGTCAATTCACCTCTGCTTTAATCACTTCTAATTATTTCTGATGACGGGTAATAAAAAAAAAAAGCAGTGGGAGGAACCGACCCTCTCCCACCCCCTGGTTCTCCTCATCATGGCCGCTCCTGTGTTCGGTTCTGCTGCCGCTGCGGTTCTGGGCGGATTCAGTCCTTCTCTTCGTGACTAGTTGTTTCATAGGGGGGATTTTTTTCTCTTCTCTTTCTTATTATTCTGTTTTTGTGTGCGATCAGAGTGTCTGTGTTCCTGTCAGCGGGTGACAGCTGGCTCTCCCCTGTCACAAAGAGGCTGTGACTGCTGGAGTGTGACCAGCCTTGCACCCCCCCCCCCCCACCCACCAACCCCACAATCCTCCTCCTCCACCCACCCCAGAGAGCCTGGCCTGCCTCGCTAAGTTCGCTTGTGGCCGACTCCCTCGTTAGAACGGCGCCGCATATGGGTCTGGTCAGCCGTGGAAACCTGCTCGGTCCAATTAGAAGCAGCCGCCAGCTGGGCTTTTCCCTCCATTCTCCCGTCCCTCCTCTCCGGCCCTGCCACATCCCACTCCTGTTTCCTCGCCAGCGGCTTCACGCTCCACCATCCCACAATCAGAGCCTCTCTCACGGCCATAATCAGGCCAAGCCGACGGACGCGCTGTCCCTGGCACTTTGGTGGTGGTGGGGGGGGCAGCAGCGATTTTTGACTCGTCATCTCGCTGCGGACCTCAAACACGCTCATCCATGATTCCGTTCCACATACCGGGGCAGACAGATGCTGTTCTGCACACTTTGGCGAGGGCTTCACAGGCCCCCCCCACCACCAGATGCCGTATTTGAACTCTGGTCTGGACAAAGAGATTGGAGGAAATAAAGCAGCTCGTATCTCAGGGGCTGGACTAAAGCGAGGGCAAATCGGCTCCAATCAGCCCCCTTCAGAGCACTTCCTGTAAGGGGGCCGGAGGAGACGGTTTTATTCCGCACACATCCGTGACAAGTCGGGTTCTCTGGTCGCGGCGGGAGAAGACGTTCGTTTCTGAACAGACGGATTCCTGTATCGTCGAGATGTCGCTGAAGTTAGCATTTAGCATTATTCTCAGGGAGTGATGATGGGATTCCTCAGTAAATTATGGTTGTCTGAATTTTTACGACTTTGATTGTTTTCAACGACAAAGAAAAGCGATTTTCTGTCTGTGATGGCGCTCGGCGGATTTTAACGCCTCATCTGCAGCTCAGACGCTTTTTATGCCGCCGAATAACAAACGATGTTAAATCACTTATCCGTCCAGCTGGAAAGAGTCCGACTCGTAAAATAAAGGATTACATCATTGTCAAAGGAAGGACAATGGATAATACTACACCTCAAAGCCATAACATTGTAACCACCAGCACTTGACATCATTTGCCAATCATTATCTCGTCACAATGGCACCTCTGGGTGGCTGGGATATTCTCAGCACATTCTGTCCTTGATGCAGGAAAAATGGTCGTGTATGGATCTTAGCGACTTTGACAAGAGCTAATTTGATATGGGTGGACAGAGCATCGCCAGAACGGCAGTTCCTGCTAGATGCTTGCGGTCTGCAGCGGTTAGCGGTCCGAGAAAGGACAACGGGGTGCGGAGCGAAGGCTAGCCCTGGTTCTACTGACGCCACAGAAATGCTAATGTAGCAGAAATTGCTGAAAAGGGTAACGCTGGTTCTGATAGGAAGGTATCGGAACACAAAGTGCATCAAAGCTGCTACATGTGGTGCCGAGTGCCCAGCCTAACTCCTGTCCACGCCCAAAAGGGGCCTTAGTCAGAACTGGACCACAGAACAATGACATTAATAAATCAGGTTAATCTGATTTATTAGAGTAAAATCTGATACATGCAACAAAGTCCAACTGGACTTGATTCAGAAGCATCAAACCTGGACTGAATCAGGCCGATTGTTGAAAATTTATGTCCGAAAAACCGTATAGTTTTGTGAAAAAGCCCCCCCTAGTGGGTGAAATAGGATAAATTAGAGACCAACACAATGTATAATAGATAGATCTTCACAGGTTGATCCAGTAGCGACTAAATCGGACCAACAGTTTGGAAATTATGGCCTGAAAACTGATGTCTGAAATACACAGTCAACCTTTCCCTAATGAATCCAGTTCTTCCTCGCAAAAAGGTCTACATGGCGATGTAATCTGAAAATGATACATGGGATTATTTTTGAGTTATGGCGTTGAGGATCGGTGGCGGCGATGGCGGGGGCGGGGCTACGATGACGATTCCATGATATACCCAAGCTTTCGTGGATATGAATGAATCTTAAAGTTGTTGATACTTTCGTTCTTCTACAGAAACACTTTGTGGACCGAGACATCTGTCTAAAGGACCGCCGTACTCTTCAGTGTTCTGCATTGAAAGATAACTCCTCAAAGTCGGGTTTTTACTCTCACGCCCCCCCACCCCCCCACCCCCTCTCTCTCAGATCCCACCTTCCGCTCATCAATCACTGATGTGGGCCTGATTGCCCATGAAGTGGCTGGGTTCTATTTGGAGACGTGACAGGGGTCTTTTTGTGCTGTGGCGCTGATAGCTGTGTGTCAGAGCCGGTGACGAGACGCTGTCCGCCCCACGTCTCCGGAGGTTTTTGGGCCGTCTGTCCCCCAGCAGACGGTTTCTCCGACATGGTTTGTTTCGGGCGGAGGCGAAGAAGGATGTAATTGATTCCTCCTCCTCTGGCGTTCTGCTTCTGGCTCTCAGGTGCTGATCCGAGCCCCAGGTGAATTACCAAAAAAAAAAAAAAGACAGAGCGTGAGGTTTCTAGCCAAAAGTCTCGGCGCTTGACAGATTGTCAAACCTCAAGTCATCAAGGCCCGATAGAAGTCCGGCACGAGGAGGTTAAAATCCTGAATTGGCTCCTGAAGTTCTGGACCATATATATTAGAGCAGAGAGTATTGAGCCATGAAGAGCTGGAGAGATGAGGGATCTGGAGGCTCCCAGACACTGAAGGTGAGAGAGACCCAAGCCCGGATCTGACAGCCTCCACTAATATATTGGTGAGCTGATAGACGCGCGGTGGAATGGCGCCATGAATAAACCAATTGAGGCCCAGAAAATG
Organism: Lophius piscatorius; assembly: GCA_009660295.1. Lineage (NCBI taxonomy): Eukaryota > Metazoa > Chordata > Actinopteri > Lophiiformes > Lophiidae > Lophius > Lophius piscatorius. Next base: position 28,205 of record VRLP01002799.1, read on the forward strand.
AATTTCCAATCTTTCGCCTGCAGCCCGTGGGAGAAGTTGTTTTTCAGTTTTCCTGCAGACGGTTCTGGAGAATTGTCTCGGAAACACTTTGAAAACAGTTTAATGAATCCACATTAAAGACTGAGAGGGTTAAAAAAAACTAAAAAAATTCTAAATGTACTGTTAGACAAGATGGACAGAATGTCTTACAATAAAATATATATATATATATATATATATATATATATATATATATATATATATATATAAAGAACTTAGAAAGAATTCAGCTTTAATTGCCTGATAGTCATTTTTGTCAAATACAAGCTCCCCCTAGTGAGTAAATGAAGAACTACATCTTCTTGAGTCGTTCATTTGCACCAAATCTGGACTAAATCAGATCAACAGACGAGAAGTTGTTTCGCAGAAATTATGTTTTTTCATAGAAAATCTCCCTCTACTGGGTAAAATATGAACTTTTCAAGTAAATTATGACAAAAACAAGATTTATCTCAGGCTAACGGTTATGAAGATATGTCCGAAGACTTTTCAAGATAAAGCTCCCCCTAGTGTCGGAAATAGGCAACCGATCTTTCCTAAAATCACTCCAGTTCTTCCTCTCGCTAAGGTCTATGTAGCTATAAAATAAAAACAATATCCGTGAAATAGTTTTGAACTTAATGCGACAATTTTGGAGATAAAGCTCCCCCTAGTGTCAGAAATGTATAAACGTTCTTTCCCAAAATCACTCCAGTTCTTCCTCTCACTAAAGTGTATTTTTTTTATAAAATTCAACATTGATTTATTTAACAGTTTTTGAGTTATCACGTTAAAAACGAAGGATCTGGGGGGCGATTCCATAATAACCCCGACTTTTCGGGTTTATAATTAGAATTAGCATAAACCAGATGGTGAACACATAGGAAGAGACAATGACGTGTATTTATGTAATAAATGTTGGGGGTCTGACGTGGAAGTAGTCCGCAATTTCAAAATAAAGCTTTCAAAATAAGAGCCTCAACTTGAAAAGTCTTAAAAAAGAATTCACAAAAATAAATGTCTCTAAACATTTTTTAACAATTTTTTATCTGTTTATTTGGTTACATTCCAACCTTCAAATAGAACAAGCTACTGAATGAAATCAGCAGCAACATTCCGCTGCATTCAGGGCAGCGGGCGGCTGGCGCCGTTGCCTCAGTGCGAGAAGGTTCCTGGTTCACCGGGAGAAGGTGACCTCTGGGAGTGAACGCTGGTTCGAGCAGCTGACGCCGCTCTCCGAGACCTTCTATGACTGTTTGATGTTGTTCCTAAATCCAATTGTGTACATTGACGTGTTCTGCTTATGGTCGCCCGGTCCCTGTTCTGGTCCTCCAACACGTCCCTCAAGGTAACCTGGACGGCTTTGGGACCACTCACCAGCAAAGGACCTCCTCTTTATGATCGTAAGTTTGATTTCTTTCGTTTACAACCTAAAGATTTTTACCAAGAAGGTTCATTTCTTTTAGCATTAATGTTTTTTTGTCACTATTCCATCTAATATGTTTGTTAGATCCCGTTCATACAGAATGCTAAAGTGAGAAAAGTAACGGTAATAAACATCTTAAACACAATCTCTTTGGGACGTAGCGGTTAGGGTCCGGGTTCTTACCGGTGTGACCTCAGACTCTGGAGGGTTAAAGAACAAATCAACAACAGACCCTTCCAGAACCGAGTCTTTGAGATAACGGCTGCACTGCATTACCCGCCATCGACTGCGATAAATAATATTGGCGTTGAGAGGCCCGCAAATCGAATTCTTCTCTGGGCCCCATTAAAATCTTGCGCCGACTCTTCAACGACTAAATGATGGGAATAAATATAAACGGAATGATAAATCATAAATACTTCATATTATATTAAGTTTTCACACTTTTATGAGATTCACCCGAGTGAACTTGAATTAAATATTGAATTTGAATTCGAACCAACCGCGTTATCGCTCGAATCATCATGAGCTCACCCACAAGACCCCCCCCGCACTCCCCCCCTCGCCTTAAGTCTGACTAACATGAAAGGAATGCGCCCAGCATTCATCATAATTGTGACCTTGTGTCTTCTCGTCAACGAGACCGACTTAATCAATTGCAGAAGTTGTCAGCTGCACGGAGATATGTTTAGCCCGGAGACGAGAGGGACGGGTGGCGTGGACCGTCTGCAGACGCCCCGGCTTCTCTCCATTACTGTCAGTGTCTGTTCCAATCCAGTCAGCCCGCCTCAGACCGATCCAGAACTCTCTGCACCAACTTCACCCAATCTAATATATATATATATTTATATATTTTTCTCTTTTTCTCTTTGCTGGGCACAGAGGAATAGACGAGTGAAATGGGAAGGCGCCCCTGAAAGCTGCAGGATGAGGCGATGGCTATCAGGTGCTTTGAATTGTTAGCGTCTCTCCGTCAGACCGTGGCGGATTCAGGATGTCTCGTATTCATCATTCATCATCGGAGACGATGTTAACCCCTTCTGATAATCTCCTCACAAAAAAACTAATCTTGGCATATTTTAATTATTTGCGGGGGAATTCTTAATGCGATGTCTCAGATTCTGTAAATTGACGGATGTGTGATTGACAGGAATGACGATGACTGGATTCACATCTGCGCTCTGAAAAAATGGCTGCCTCCTGGTTTTGTGCGATGTATGGAACACAGGAAGAACGCCCCCTGGAGGCCCTCCAGAGGAAACACCCGAGGAGGAACATACCTCAACGTAGCTGGCCAATCAGATTGTCCAGCTCCCCCTGGTGGATTGGAGTAACCTAACGGTGCCAACAACTGGTCCACAGGGAGGAGAGGTGAAGATGGTGAAGATGCTAACACCGCTAGCCTTGATGATTGGTAAGTCTATTTAAGCTTAAAAACTATCGTAATCGTAATAACGGTTAAACATAAATGTAATAACATAGTAATTATAGCTTAATACATGTTTAGCACTGAAATCGCTAATTAGGTTAAAGATTAAACCCAATAGGCTACGGGATTGACTCCAGGACCGGATCCTGGGGGGCCGTCTCAGAGGAAGGTGTCCTGTAATAAAAGGGTACCGCTGATCCTGACGAGGTATCCTTCAATTTAGAATATTTAAGACACTTAATCCAAACTAGATTTGGGTGACTTTAAAAAAGAAGGGATATAATACTTTCTCAATGCCTCCCCCTCGGCGGCCGGTTTTTGGTATGGTGTCCCCCAGGGCTCCATCCATGGCCCCTTACCCTTTAGCATATACATGCTACCAATGCGTCATATTATAAACACAATTCTCAATAAGAAATAGAGACTGAAAATATTCAAAATCAAACAGTTGAGCAGGTTTTATATTTTAATTTGTTAAATATATCGGACAACTGTTATTTGCTAAAAAATACGTTTAGAAAAACGTTTAATATGCGAAAAACATACAAAACTTACTTTCTCAACTTTTCACGGGATTGGACTTTTTCAACATCCACTGTTGATTCTCCCTGGTGGCACATTTGACATGTGGTGCACACCAGGGCTCCATCCCCGGTCCCTTACCCTTTAGCGTATACATGCTGCCGCTGTGTCATTATAAAAACCGTTGAGTCACACTTTTCAACAAAAACATAGAGACTCAACAGAAACAGTTGGGCAGGACATCAAAGGGTTATTTAGCATTCCAAATAGTTTCACCACTGCTGTAGAAAGAGAGAAACTGCAATTAACAACCGTTCCTGTTTCTTTAATTGCTGGTAAATAGCGTAACGCGAGTCATTCATCCTGATACCCTTTAAGAGGACGGAGGGATTAATGACGCTCAAACGAAGACGAGGACACGGACAAATCTCCGTACGTGTCGTGCCGTACTCTCCACCCGCCCTGCGGCGTCTGGCGGCGCTGACGAGCGTATCGCTCCGTAACCATCCGCGCCTCATCGCCGAATGATTGGCCGCCGAACGGCTCATTTAAATCTCCCGCTGTGCTGAGGTGATTCTTGCCGCCTCCCTTGATGCTTATTTTGTTATGGAAATTCACGAGACATTATCATAAGCAGCAGGAGCTCGCAACAGAAAATAATGAATCCTGAAGGGAAGGAGCGGCGCTCTCCACCTTCATCTGTGAATTATTAAACACACATAGCGTACGCCCCTCAGGGTCACGCCACGCACCCGCCAACAAACGCTCAGCACCTTTGATGGCCGTTCCCGGCTGTCGCTGAAAGCTCGCCGTAGTGGGAAAAATGAATTTAATGGCACCCGTGTAATATGAGAAGGTGTTTTTTTTGCAGACAGCGGGGTTCTGAAAGGAGCATGTTAGCCTCCCAGGCTAATGGTCCGTTATCCCTATTGGGCCCATCAGAATAATATAGATGCAAGAACAGCAGCTAACGTTACCGGGATGAGCTGGAAGATCGCTGCTTTTTTTTTTTTTTCAAGCGACTCGTCAGAACCGTCACATTTCCTCAGCGAATGAGCCGAGCCAAATTGAGCGGCGCAGTCGGGACGACCCATTCCCGGCTAAACTCGCCTGATTGTGAACGCACTCTGGAACTCCAGCCTGTTGCTGCGGCAACCGTCTCTCTGAACTCTGAAGGCTGGGACCGCCAAGAGCAACCGGGCGTACTCGTCTCGTGTGACGGCGCGACCTCGCGTTTGATCGGGTCACTGTCAACAACCAACAAAAAAACCAGTAAAAACATTTCACTGCCAGCGGTTTTTCTAGCCAGATGGATTAGTGACGGCCGCCATGAGTGGTTAATCTGATAAACTCTTATAACAGGGAGACATTCTCTCAATTAGCGCTCCGAGGTTGTCCATCCGCGTCGAGACAAATAATAACACCGCGCTGATTCTGTTTCCTGGACCCATCACTGAGAATGTTTTTGACTCGTTAGTTAAAGGCAGAATCTCAATTATTGGTGGCGAAAAGAAACATTTGGTCCGGATGAATTATGATGGAGGCATTCCTGAAAAATAAAAGGTTTAATCTATTAAATCATCTTCTTTAATAGACTTCATCATCTTCGTCAAGCTGACAACAGAGGATCCACAACACAAAACGGAAGCGTTTACGGAGGACCCTTAAAAGTGATGCACCGCTGGATAAATGCTTCATTTAGCCGCGTTAGCTCTGCTCATGCTCCAGGTCATGTGACTTAGACTAAAACGTTAATCGGCATCGTGAGAACAACGAACAAACTTAATCATGGCCCTAAAACGTGCACGCAGCTTTTGTTTGTGACGTTCTGGCCGTTGTTTACACGTTCCCATGGCGACAACTGAAGTCAGTAAGCAAGATTGTGGCGAAGAGTTTTCTTCAGCAGGTACAAACACCTTGTTTCCTGCAGCTTTGTGTTGTGTGTTTTTCTTTTTTAGGGTCATTATTAAGGTTATTTGCTGTTTTCAAGATGTTGATAGACGTTTTAGTCAAAGTCACATGACCCGGAAGCTAAGCAATTAGCGCTTTTCCTGCTCATATTCTTAGTCTCCCTCTGATTGGGTTCTGGCTGAAGAGTTCTTCTCGTTGATGACGAACTAATGCTCTTGCTAATTATCCGAACATCTTACCTAAACTGTTGACAGGCTTCTTAACAAACGTCGCCATCGTACGAGGCAGACAGAAGCTCCGGCGTGGAGGTTTTGTGACGCACCGTTTAGCATCATTTGACAGCTGATAACGACCTAATTAAAGTCACACTTGACGTTTTTATTCCCTCCGAACAATCGGAACACATGAAAGGAGCGTCTCCGGCTGATTTTATATACATTTGAATCTCCGTTTGTCCCGATTTCTTCCGTTCATCCAGGGTCAAGTCATTCGCTTCTCCAAATGACCCCCTCCCCGGAAACATTCTCCAGCTCCTCCTGAGGGATTTCATTCGGAGTCTCCCACTGACTTTATAAAAATTGAAAATGAAAAGCTTTTTCACAACCTGACCTCAGCCTCCCTGCCGCGCCGCAAGTTTTCTATCCTGTTCCGACTTTCCACTTAAGTGCAGTCGCATTAGTGCAGCGGGGCTCCGGGAGGAACTCTGCCCCCCCCCCCAGCTTGACTTCCTGATCTCAAAATGCATCGCCGAGACTTTCTGGGAATCTGCGCAATCAAAAATGCAGTTGACATTTTGATTTAATGAGTTGGAGAACACAAGAGTAACCAAACAGCTCGCAAAGTTTAGGGGAAAATAAGGCTAATGCATTCATTAATGTCCAATTTAATTACGGAGCGTTTTAGAATTGTTCCTTTTCATCTTCCTTCAATAGACTTTCTGGGTTTGAGGGTTTTTTTTTCCCCCCGCGGGAGGGAAACGGGAACCGACCATTTCCAGAAACGTCGGAAGTCTTTAATAAGAGGAGCAGCAGAATGAGTCATCCTTATTTTCCAATTCTCCTTTTATTGGCGTGCTTTAAGGAAATGTGATCATTTTAAAACTCCTGATACCATCCGTCTACTAAACGAGGACACGGCCCACAAACACCGGGACCGATTCTCTCCCAGAAAGGCAAAGTGCAGTATCTGCAGTTTCCGCTTTAGCCGAACCTCAGCATCTTTTCTTCGGTCCGTCAGTCCGTCATTAGATTAGATATTGGGGTCATTTTTCTTTTTAATGATTACACTTCTCGAAAGATCTGGAATGTTTTTCTTCCCCTAGTGAGTAAAACATGATCGATACAAAAGTCAATTAATTTGCACCATATCTGGGCTAAAGCAGATCAACGGTTAAAAAGGTTATTTCGGGGAAAAAAGCTCCCTCTACTGGGTAAAATATGAACTTTTCAAGTAAATGGTGACACATACAGGATAAATCTGCTCGAGTCGTTCATACGTAACAACTTTCCCTGAAATCAGGCCAATGGTTAAGACCTTAGGAGATAAAGCTCCCTCTAGTGTCGGAAACTTTCAACCGCTCTTATCCAAAATCACTCCAGTTCTTCCTCTCACTACAGTCTATGTGCGTTTAAAATTCAAAAATGATCCTGTAAAAGTTTGGAACTTAATTGCACCAACGGTTGAGAAATTATAACCTGACAATTTTAGAGATGAAGCTCCCCCTAGTGTTGGAAACATAAAACCGATCTTTCCCAAAATCACTTTAGTTCTTCCTCGTACGAAGATCTATGAAGTTATAGAATTTGAAAATGATTCACCTCATTGTTTTTGAGTTATCGCGTTCACACGAAGGATCTGCAGCGGCGGACGCCGCGATGTTGAGTCAGGTTCAACCAGGTTGAAGGAGAATAAACACACCAGCAGGGAAAACATTGTAATTTCTATTGTTGCGAGTCATGAATGGAAGGACTTCTGGAATTGAACACGTCTATAAGTTGCTCACAATTATGAACATTTCAAAAAACAAACAAACTTTCATGCATCGGGAGATTTCTTCTATTTCCATTCCCGTTTCCTGTCTCCACTCCTTCTTAAAATAAAGATACTATAAACTTGTCCGAGCTCGTAGTACAATAACACGCCTCAGTAATACACAACCTCAACAGATTTATTTTCCCCCCAATAGTCTATTTATTGTCCTTGAATTTTGCTGAAAGACTCCCAGCCCCTCCCTCCGGGTTGAACTATAGATTTTCCCGGCGACTCACTAACAGCCTCCGTGTCTGATGTGCATCTAAAACATCTAGATAAACTAGAAAAAGGCTTTTAAATGTCTTTTCTCTGGCGGAAACAAAAGTGTGGGCTGAAATAATTCGTAAAATCATGTGAAGATGTACGGAAATGACGGGGCGCCTCTGAAAAGAAGCACATGCTGATTTTAACCACATTTAGCTCCAAAGTCACTTTTTTTTAAATCACATTTACAGCTTTATTTATTAACTAGGTAATATTTATCTACCTATGTAGATAAATATTACTATATAAATAAATAGTTGAATAAAATGTCAAAATATTAAATGTTAAATCTAAGCGTTGAACCTAAATGATTAGAACTAAAGTAAATATTTAGCTAAAATGCAAATTGACACGTAAGTGGGATTACCAAAAAAAAAAAATCCAGTTCTTCCTCGTAGTAAGTTCTATGTGGGTATAAAATTTGAAAAGTATCCATCAAATATTTTTTGAGTTATATCCGGTAAAGAGTATTTTTCTTTAAAAAAATCTGAATTTCATCGAGACGATTCATATTGACAAAAGTTGGACTAAATCGGACCAACAATTAGGAAGTTATACCCGTAAAAAAAAAAAGCTCCTACTATAGTACAAAGAAAATATATAAGATATTTTTCCTTGAGTCGATTCATCAGCTAGGAAATTTATTAGCCCAAAACCTTTGAAGATAAAGCTCCCCCTAGTGTGAGAAATATGCAGCAATCCTTTCTCAAAATCACTCCAGTCCTTCCTCACACTAACGCAGATGTGGGTATAAAATCTGAAAACGATCCATGAAAAAAGTTTTTGAGTTATGTCCGGAAAAAAAGTGTATTTCTTAAAAAGCTCCACATAGTGAGTAAAATATGAACTATCTTCTAAATATTATAAATTATTTTTAGAACTACATGAATGGATTCATCTGCACCAAAGTTTGGACTTCATTTGAACAACATATGGTCTAATAGTTCCACTGAATTCTGTGTGAATTTGTATTTCAGCTAAATATTTAATTTAGTACTTAGCATTTAGGTTCAACATTTACATTTAGATATAAATAGTTATTTTTCCAGATTTAATTAGCATGTTAAATTTGTTTCTATGTTCATATTTAATATTCAGATATTTTATTAAGCACATATTTCCTAGGAAGGTAAATTTGAGGAAGTTCATACATTCAGTCGTAAATGTGATTGAATTGACCTTCAAAATCTGACGCGGCTTTTTTTTTTAACGTTTTTTGGCGCTAAAAGTCGACGTTAAAATTAGCATGTGCTACTTTACGAACGGCGCCCCGTAAGAAACCCCTAAATTGGTTAGTAAAATGCATAAAAAGATAATTTTCTGATTACTATGTTGTCTGCGGAAAGCAGTTAGACCAATCAAGCGGCAAAATAAGTGTCCTGCGCCGCGACCGCATGGTCACACATTAGCCTCACCACCCGGCGGAATTTCTTTGACAGCGAGGCGAGCCGTGGTTGGTTTGGGGAAACGAGATCAGGTGTGGATATCGCTCCTGTGAATTACGGCTAAATTGCCGTTCTGAAGCAGCAGATGGGGGAAAAAGCTGATGAGGAAACAGCCGAGTCTGACTTCATGCTGCGTGTTCACACTAAACCGCGGCCACGTATTCTGCCGGCGTTACCTGACTAAGCAAATGATCAAGTTGATAATTAGACGGAACGACGGCGAGGGATAGAATTAGTTGATTAATCCTCTTTTGCTTTTATTCTCCTGTCATGTGGGGCCATCAGCTGGAGACAAAAACGCTTCTTTCTCTTTTCTCATCCAGACAACAAAGGTAATCTGCATATCCGTCGTCTGCCGGCGGAGTTTAATCGACGTATTCTCGCTTGTTCAAAGCGAACAGGAAACGCCGGGAGTCAATTCCTTCCAGGCGTTTCGGCGGCCCTGGCTACCTTTGAAGACGGGCGTCTGTAATGAATGGCGTCAATTTTCATCCCAATTAGAGTGTTTATCTGGGCTTAGTTCTCCTATAGCGCTGCCTCGGCCTCTTGTGGGGGTGATGAATTTTCATGAAGGACAAACAGCGCCGCTCTTCAGATGCAGCTTCTCTAGTGCTGGGATTTAAAGCTTTGGCGAGGGAATATTTTCCCTCCAAATTCTTTGGTCTGTGTTAACGGCGTAAAAAAAAAAGAAAAGTAGGAGGCAGGAGAGGAGAGGGAAAGCTGAGTGAAGGATGCATGTTTGTGCAAGAAGAGCTTCTAGTTGGGAAATTGAAACAAAAGAGAGAACATCACGCCACGTCAGAACGCCGCCGCTTGATGAAAGCCGCCAGCGGGGAACCGACAGACGTGGCAACTTCTCAGGTGGATTGGCGCCTCTGTCAGACACACGGATACCCTGTCATGTGTTCATGTGGGCGAGATGGAGGAAAAAGGCGTTACTTCTGTACGCCAAGGAGCCGGCGCGTTGGTTCCCCCCGATACGCAACATTTAAATGAGGTTTCTGTTCCAGAGACAAACGCTCGACATCGTCAAAGATGGCAGCCGCTAAAGAGACGCATCATTTCAACACTGACCAACTGTTTGGTTATGTAACTATTTTTATTTTAAATAATGTGACCCAGTGGCAGCATGTATCTGTTAAATACAAAGGGGCCAAGGATGGAGCCCTGGGGGACACCACGGGTCAAAGGGGTCACCGAGGAGGAGTCCTATTCCAAAAAATAATACTTTGGGATTTATCTCTGGCACATTAAAAACGTGTCAGGTCTTACTAAAGTGAATTATGCAATTTTAACACAAAAAAAGTCTAATTATTAAACAGAAATACATAATAAAAATATTTACAAGGAAACAGTTTCATCATGAAATAATTCTATAAGTCTCGGCTTGTTTTAACGGTTTGAAACATGTCAGACCAAACAAATGATCATTTTATTAATTTTGCCCCAAATAAATATGTAAAAAAAAAAAAATCCATTATTTATTTTCTTGTTAGAAATAAACTCCAAACAAAATCCTTCGGTCTTAGGCTGACGGTTACGTGAAGAAAAAGAAGATTCAGGTTATTCTGCATAATGAGATTTTATAGAATGTAAGTCGTAGGTTGTCCTTCTACCCTGACAGTTAGGACACATGACCCGTCTTCTCTCAGGTCCAGTGTTATCTCGCCATCAGGACGTTTGCAGCTCGCCGCTCATCTCTGCTAGTGGACCTGAAGCCACGTATGTTAGCCGCTAACACACCTGAAGCTATCTGGGTCTGAGTTAAAACCCTTGAATGTCCTCACAACGAGAAAATATATGGGCAAATGATCTGTATGAGTGGCTTATTTCTATCCTGCGGTGTCCCTCAGGGTTCTATCCTCGGCCCCTTACCTTTTAGCGTGTCAATATATTAAAAAAAGCTCGTGTAGAAACTTTACGTGAATCTGTGAAGACTCAGAGGATCAAATGTGATTCGGGTCTCTTCACACCGAGTCTTCATCAAATGCTTTACGTCTTGAAATAAAAGCATAGTGTAAGAGGGGATTCTTCTCCTGATCCAGTAGTCGCCGCTCTCAACCACCATCTCATCCTTTCGGTCAACATCATCATCAGCCGACGGCGAGGGTCGGAACGTTTGATGGAAGAGGAACATTGAGAGAGTCGACTTCCAGCTAATCTCTCCAGGGAAGGAGGTGAAGTGTCCGAGCATCGTGATGAAGGAGGAGCCCAGCTCATCATCTCCGTGCATTGTGGGATATTCAAAACAGTCTGATGATTGAGAGGAAATACTTCTGAGCTGGGAGCGAAACAGCAGCTCTTATTTTAAATGAGCTCTCAGGTGTCAGAGATGAAGATGTCGCTGCGGAGACGGCGCCGCCCTCAGATCTCCAGCTGCTTCTCGTCGTGTCCTTTCCCCATCGGGTTCCTTCACCTTTATGTCGACACGTCAGCGTAAAATACAAAGGTCAACCCCGGTGGAGGGAGGTTTGATTTTTGTGACCTGCTGGTGGGAACTGGTTCCATACATGACAGGGGTACAGCTGTGTGTGTGAGAGTGTGTGTGTGTGAGTGAGAGAGAGACTTTCAACCCAACTTTATTTAACGAGCAGTGAAAACAGACATGTCTGTGTTCATATAGTGACGTCTCGACTCCAAACATCCAAACATCTTCCACTTATCCTGGGCCGGGTCGGGCAGCACAAACATCCCTCTCCGCAGCAACACTCTCCAGCTCATCCTGGGGGATCCCGAGGCGTTTCCAGGCCAGAAGGGACAAAAAACGTCCCTCCAGTGAGTTTTTATCGACCTCGATGTCTCTTCCTATTTGGACATGCCTGAAAAAACCCCAGACGGCTTTTTATTCTATTTTGTTTTCTTTTAAATCGTGCCAAACACGTAAGCTCACCAAAGTTACCTTCTATATATCTATAGCCATATCTATAAATATAGATTTTATATGTAATGTGTTTGTGTTAAAAATAATACATTTAATTTGAGGAGTTCTATCAGTAAGATTGTTTGTATAACGCAGAGGATTGAGGGACTTTTCGTCGATATACCCTTGCTGTCACTGACGTTAGCGTAGGTGTAGGTGTTAAAATATGCAGACCAGATTTTTGTCACCTCAGCAATAACCAACGTAAATGTTTGCAGATGATTGAGGAGAGGGTCCGCCCTGAGGACCTCCTGAGGACGCAGACAGACAACCGGACCTCAGAGGAGAGAGAGTCTGAGGACCATCGTTTTCATCGCCTGGGATGACGGTGAAAACACTATTTGTTTCTGTCGCTGTGACACATGACTGACAGCTCTGCTAACGTTACTCAATTTCACACTCTACTGCGTCGGTGGAATTGGAATAAAGTATCGCCTCCCGTCGCGACGCAGACAAAAACAAGACTCACAACGAGACTTCGTCTGGATTCTTTTATTAGTCGTTTCTGTTATAGATTAGCAAAGCAAACATCAGCGCATGAAGGCATCTTCTCATCTCTGGCGTGGCACCACCCAAAAGAAATTCATGAATCGTATCAACATTTACGAACAAATCATTACATTTTTTTTTAATTCACTTTTTTTCAATCAACCGAGGAGAAATTAAGAACAGGTATTAGCAATTACACATCGCCCGAGAGCGCTACCTCAGGTTGTGATTGTGTAGTCTGATACGACTAAGGCAGATTCCTTCAACGCAATCAGAGATGGAGTCTGGGAACAAGCAAAAGCAAAGACGGTGGAGGTTCAGGGCGGTTTCCCTGCATGCACTGGAAACCGCAACCAAAACAAACAAAAGGGAAGAATGAATTGATTCTTTTTCTCGTGGGGGTGCTGAAGAACAGCTCCCGGGTGTTACGGGCGAAGCTGCAGACGTGGTTTGAATAAGGGGGATGGACCTTTCGGCAGAGAAATGGCGTTCCGGGGGCAGGAGCGCGTCACGCTCCTGAGGAGGCCTTGAAATGCTGGCGGTCCCCAGCTGACTGTTATCTCGACTGCGGCGGCATTTGGATTGTAAGAGCGAAAAAAAAGGATGGCGGTTGAGCCAGAAACGCTCGCCATGCACTCACAGCGAGCATACATCAAATAAAGAGGCGTTATCTCATGACATCCAGCGGAACAAAATGAGGCATGGCTCATCTTTTCTGGTTGATATGTTCAAGTCCTGCAGCCGGGTTCTGTACATAGATACATACTTCTACATACATACTTCAGGGACGTGTGGTTTCTTAACAAAGAGGGAGGGGGCGCTAAATGAGCGGGGGATGTGAGCATGTGGTGGGTGACGGGTCAACCTGGGCCAGTGTCAGAGCCCATAGTGATATGGGCCCGTCTGACACCGGTGGGGTTGGCTTTGCACTTTGCTGGCTGTCAGATGAGGTTGATTGTCCGTCCCACGGCTGGTCATTCTTTCTTCTCAGCATCTTCTAAATGGAAAAAACAAAGTTATGATCTGAATATAATATATATTGTTATTATTAGCTAAACGGAATCCTAGTCAAACGCAGAGGGGAACCCCACAGGGCCTTCTAAGAACATACCAGCATTTCAAATGTCGTATTTAACAATTATTCTCAGGTTTTTCTTCAGAAAGGTAAGCTCTACCATCCTGAAAACAGAATTATCCAATCAGATTTTTTGTTGTTGTTGCTAGGCAGAGAAAAGGTTAAAGCTGGCTCACTGACTGGCCAGGACTCAAATCAGCAGGAGAGAAGGCGTTTGTTTAGCGAGTGACAGGTGAATTAACAGCCGAATCACATTTAAATTCATTGTGGGTGGGTCAAAAAAAAATTGTTGCCCTAAGCTTCGAAAAGGCCAAAGCTAACTAGCTTGTAATCAACTAGTGGGCTGGGCGTGTTCTTACGATGAGCTCCTCCTGCATCAGCATTACGCATGAGGAAGACCCTGCATTCACCTTCTCTGCTCCTGCTGAGTGCCCATTTTCAACCAGTTAAAACAAATAGGACCTCCATGCCAGTGGACAAGGAACTGAAACGCAGAAGTGTCCTGAACGACGCCGCTATGGAGGAGATACTTTGTCTTCAGGTGAGTAACCGCTTTGATGAGTTTAATATTTAAGTATCTGTGGATTATTGTTTGCGTTTGGCTTTCCTAGTGGTCCTATGAGTGAGTTTATTAGTTCGTAACAAGATATGAGACGTCTATTAAGGAAGCAGCATCCTGTCATTCTGTGTAATAGTCCAACATACATGATGTTTTCAGTGCGTGTGTAGGAAGTATTTAGGTGTTTGAACCTCGTTGTAAAACTTTTTTTACGCTAGATAAACGTTACTGTCTCTTTGAATATGGGCTGGTTGCGAAGTCGGACAGCTTTAAAACCCAAAGCCCGGATAATCAATCAATCAGGCAAAAACCAAGAAAGTGATCCAATTGTTGGTTCCTTTGGTTATTGCTCCTGATGAATCGGGGGTGAGTTGCATAGGCCGCCACCGCTGCATCCACATGGGTGAGTGTTACCTATTGTTGTCAGGAGACTAGATGTCTCTCTGCCTGAGGGGGCGGGGCATTAGATTGTGGAAAACTCTTCTTTTTCATGAGCCTCAGAGTGTGACGAGGAAGATCCGAACAAATTCCATGGCAATAATCAACTCATGTTTGGTCCAAAGCTGGGGGGGGGGGGGTCTCGCTCTGGCGACCGCAGCAGGATCATCTGTTGGCCGGCGTCACGTTTTCATTCTGTGCTGTGGCTAATTTTATCTGCGCTTTCCGGCAGACGCCACGCCAACCTGATCCTCGCCCAGGAACAAGCTTTTTCTTCTCTGGCGCTTTGGGTCTGGGATTGTTTAAGCTGCCAGGACTCTTCATACGCCGCTAGCCTATCCCATTTATTCAACCCCGACAATCTGCTCTCAACAGTTGCTTAATGAATTTTTTTTGCCCACTTTTGAATCCCGTTCTTTGGCTCCACGTCTGGATGAAGTCTCGCACAGAACAAATGTAAATTCTCAACACTCTCCACCGACGCCGACATTCAAAATTGTCTTATTAGACCGAAATCTCAGCAGAGGACTCCGAACACCAACGGTATGCTTCTCAAATATGATTTATTGGTATGATTATTGTGTTGGCTGCATGTTATGATAATCAGCATTGCACACTTGATTTATTAAATGTCTGATAGCGGCGTTTGCAGGTAATTCATCACGCTCAATCTCCAAAGACGCGCTGTCACGTCTCCGCCTAAATATCAGGGTCAGAGCTGCAGACCCGCATGCAAAGAGAGAATTTACAAAATGCATGCGGCCCTGGAGGAGGCGAAGCTGCGAGACACTCAGGTGCACAGCGGCGAGCGTTCTTTGGCGAAGGGGAATTTTAATTCGGCAGCTGTGGCCACTAATAAGAGTCCGCTTATAAATAGAGGCGTGTGCGACTAGAGCGGGGCGGTGAGCGAGAGAGAGCGCTCCTCGAACGCCCCTACCTTTGGACTGACTGCTGTCGGTTAGAACGGAATCAGGCTCCTCGGGGCTCTCCACCGGATTCTTCATCTCCTCTGGACAAGAGTGGGAGAGAGAGGGGAAGGTTTGAGGAGGGGATGTGATAAACCACCATATGTGTCCCTCAACCTAACCGGACCTTTCTCCCCAATCTGTCTGCAACATCCAGACCTCTGCCTTCAAGCTGTTTTTTTCCTTAAATATAATACATAACATACATTCCAAAAAAATATTTAAACCTAATGTAAAATTTCGGTGTGTCTGGAATGCGTCATTTCAACTGACACAAACTTAATGTGAAGCATCTTCATCATTAAACAAGTATAATTTATATTCCTTACGTGTTTGGATTATTGTCCCATTTAAGACAACGTATTTCCTGAAAATTATGTGTAAAATAATGTCTTAAAACCTGCTTGTTCTTTATGAAACTTAGTTTTACCTTGTTCATATTTTTTGAATTTGAATACCTATATTTAAATAAAGTCAGAGATAATCTTCAACTATACATTTTTTTTAAGTGTACCTCTGCAGTCAAAACAGTATCATTACACAAAAAAAAACTCCTGTTGTAAATGCAACACCTGTTCACCGATCAGCCATAAGATTAAAACCACCTGCCTAACATTGTGCAGGTCCCGTTTTTGATCTGCAATCTTTCTGTCAGAAAATTCAATACTTATTTCATCAATTTGTTCTACAGCAGCTATTCAGCGGGGCGGACAACACGGGCTAACCTTTACTACCCACTCGTATCAATGCGACCTTGGCCCGCTTTGATAGCTGCTAACCCATGCAGACGGGAAGCATGATGCTCCGACCCAGTGGTCTAGACATCAAAGGCTGGGCCTAAGATCTTCACGCTACATGCCTGCTTGGACAAAATTCTAACTTATGTGATTTATATCAGGCTAAAAAGCTCATAATCTTTTTAAGTGTTACAATAGCCCGTATCACAAATGAGATAGTTAATGTCATTCACTCCCACTGCCAGTGGTTGTAATGTTATGGCAGTATTTAGAGGTTCAGCTGAGATATTTTTCCGCCCCTTGATTCTTTTTGAATTAATCTTTAGAAAATGTCACAAAGCTGATGGTTCTGACAGTGGGATCAGAACCAGCCAAGGTTTTACTGAGCGAGGATACAAGAGGAAGAAAGAACATTTTAATTCCCCCCCCTCACATTTTCCAAAGCTCCCACCCTCATCTTTCTGGAGAAACCCCCGGACATGTGATTGTGTGAATACGCAGCTGTGGGCAGCAGACAGGTTCTATCCGGGTCGTTCATGGGGAATAAAAAAGACGTTTGCTCACCTGAACCACCGGTGGCAGCGTTGTTGACGTCAGGGGCATCTGTAAGTAAAAAAGCAGATAGAACACAGAGACACGTTAGTCGCCTCGGAGGCGGATTCAGACGATTCTTGGAGATCGGCAAAATTGCTATAATACTCTATCTAAATTATGTGGGAACACAAGATGAATTCATGATTGCAAAAATAGGCGTGTTCTTTAAAAACTCCCTGTTGTCCTTCAGTATGCTCAGTCAACGATTCCTGCTGACGACGATCCCGTATCTACGAGCGAACGCTGTCAGAATGTGACTCTGTCGTCATTTTCCAGTGTCTTTTAAATGCTCTTACTTTGAAGGATCACAGCAGAAGTAATGTTGGTCGGCATTGTCCGTGTTCTTACATGATGAGATTAACGTACGCTCCTTCCTCTTCGCGATGCGTTCCTTAGACCAACTGTATGACATCTCGTATTGAAAATAAAACTCTGTAAGCGTTGGTTTTATTTGGGGACTTCAAGGGCTATGTGCTGTCGCTAGCTTTAGCCGCTCAGGTAACGTTAGCTTCTTCAGGCTGATTAAATTTGTTGTGCAGAATGTTTATTTTGCACATGCGTATAAATGGTACAGGGTGAGGCTTCTCAGTCGATTGACCAATTCATTAAACTAGGCCTCCTGGCGCCGATCGATCGGGGCACCTCCAGTTTTACTCAGATGTATGGCGAGTGATTCTAACCACGTACCCCTCGATCGGCCAAAATGCCTCATGTTAAGGTGGATGGTATAATTATAACACCATAAATCCGTGAACTGATTCTTCGTTCTCTGCTCAGTGATCAATCACGGCAGTCTGTCACAGCGAAGTCACGGGAAATTAGGTTTCCCACGACCCCGACAGACTCACACAACCACCATACCAGCTCCGTTATATGAGCGTGAAGCTACTTAGCCCTACAGGACACATACCTGTCAGCCGTATCATTATAACCAAAGATAATTGAAGTGAATGACATTGATGATGTAACCATCATGGCAGCCGGATATATTCAGCACCAAGTGAACATCCGTGAAAGTTCATGGATGTGTGTGGGAAACGATGCTAGCTCGCGTTCCTCCATGGAGCCAATTATCGGGAAAAACTCGGATTATTTCCCCTGACAAAACAGATGACACCAAAATCTGAAATCTTCTTAGTTGTGGCAATATAAATCACTTTGAGTAAGATGTGATCATGACTGGAATAATAATAAACAATAGACAATCTTCTCTCTCTCTCTCAGGTAATAACAACAGAGTCAGGGTGCTAGGGTGGCCTCAGCTTCCACTAATCTGCAGCCCTGATCAAGACGAAGCAGAAAGCTCAGAATTTCAATTGATCGCGGCCCCAGTCTTCCCTCAGTGCCCGAGGATGCCGGTCGGTTTCGCTCTCTAATTTGACTCCTGTGTGCCGGTGGTGGTGGTGGGGGGCAATCATTTATGGCTAGGATGTGAGTGTGCTGCTGTAAACACATAAACAAGACGGAGGAGAGAGAAAAATGGGCCTCTGTAAAGGTTCTGTTGAAGGAGAAGCAGAGTCCACAGAGAGCTGATAAGGAAAAGAGAAAAAACAGTCCACCGAATTGACCTCCTCAGCAGGAAACGAGACGGCTGACAACAGTAGTTCTCAAAGCTGGGCCCAAGAACTCTGAGGGGTTCTGCTGTGATAATTACCAGAACAGAATTGAAGTCTTTCCGGGTTCCTGTGGGGTGTCCGCAGAGGGAAGGCATTAGATACTCAAATATCATCATATCTATACGGTATAAACAGGAGAGTGAGGAGGGGTCACAAAGTAAACCACAACGACCTTCTTCAACTTTTCCTGTCACTGCAGCTTTTCACAAGTTCAGAGAGACGCCGGCAGCTCGAGAGGGAGGAGGAGAAGATGTGTTTGTGTTTGTGCGAGGAGGGAGAGGAAGGATGAGAGCTGGGCATAAGTCAGCCTCGGATGCAGACAAGCAGAAAATTACATCCCCCCACCTTGCATTCATTTATTAGACAAGAGGTAGTTAGCGCGCTGGTCAGCATTAGCGGGCGCCGCCGTAATATCCGCTCGTGATAGAATACGTGCTTGAGCCGGACCGCGGTGGCTCACGAAGATTTGGAAAAGCAAATTAAATACGTCTTTGATTAGCCGTAGCGTTTGCATGACCCCCGCTCTCGTTGGTCACCGGCATCCGCAGTTCGGATTCGACGCCACTTTTTAACGTTCACGTCCTTCTTCGCCAAAGTTGAGATCGGTCCCTGTGGGTCGCCAACGCGGCAGCAGGGGAACCGTCTCTGCTTAATGGTCCGGACAGGAGCCTCGGGCAGAACAGGAGGTTCTATTCATCCCTCAGCCACAGGACACCTCGGTGTCTTTTACTCGACTTCTCCTGTCGCGAGCAGCCAGAGAATAAAATCCCTGGAGGCGTCTGTCTGCTACAGTGTCAGCGCCCCCCAGGAGAATCTCCTCTGTTCATCTGATCCCCCTTCCCGGGTTGGATGGACTACCGTGTCTGACAGACCCCGGATCTTTGATCCCGGCCAGCTGATTCAGGTGTCCAGCTGCTAACGGTCAAACAATCGCCGCTAACCATCATCAGCCTGGGAGCTGCCGATGTATCGCGGCGTGGATCCGCCTCACGCAAAGGCTGATCCAGACCCATCCTGCTTTAACAAATATTAAAAACCTGTGAGAGACGTTTGTGCAGCTCTGAGTCGTAGAAGATTATCAGCAGCTTCTTTTTCTACGAAGGTCATCGTGACTATATCCGTTTTTTTTTTCTCCGAGTTTCACTTTGTTTATTCAGTCGTCATGACAAACTGACTATATACGATATTTACAACACAAATGAAAACGTACAGTTTGTCGGAAGCTTCTGAAAAGCCCCGCCCATCAACGTGTCTGTCTAAGCTTAGCCTACAAATAAATACAAATCATTCAGACTTGTAACCCTTCAGAAATAGCTTCATAAATCATTCTCTTGAAAATCAAAAGCATTAGAATTATTCCAAAGTCTCTTACCAACAACAGAAAAACATCTCTTTATCCCCCTTTCTGGCTTTTTGTTCAGAAAATGTATTCATATGTCCCAAATCCAATTTGCTGTCCTGTATTGAGAAAAATAACTTTTAAAAGCAGTCTGGGGGTCACGTCGATTTTGCTCTGAACATTATTTTGTAGTGAACCAAATCCTTAAATTTCATGACCTGAAGAAGTCTTGGTGGGTTCATAATAACCAGCTTTGTTGAAGATTCTTACAAATCCATCTTTGCAATAGCCCTATTGAATTTGTTGCGGTTTTCTAGGGTTCATCTCCACAACGATAGATCGACGCTGGAGGCACGATTTGACGTGATCGGCCTAGCAGCAGACACCTAGCATGAGCTACCATGGCGAAAACCATCTCACCAGCAAACAAATAGAAACATGCAATTTGTAGAACCAGTAAGCGTGAAGTGAGCCGCGGCAGAACGACCTCAAAACCTTTGGGACAAAAAACTTAATCAAGTTTCAAGAACCTAAGGTTAGCAGAGCGGCTAAAGCTACCGAGACAACAGTGACAGTCACGAGACAGCTGTATGTATGAATGCTGTCTACCAACATGCATACTTTTAACATTTACACACATGGAGTATAAATATGTGAAGTAGTTTTTTAACATACCAGCGTTTCTATATCAAGAATACTTTTAACCATAAACATAAATGATCACTGCATATTTTATAACATGTATTTATCCTTCAATTATTATCAAATATCAACCGTATCCAGCCATTTTCTTCCGCTTATCCGGGATCAGGTGGCGTTGGCATCAGGCTAAGAAGGGATTTCCAGCTATCCCTTTCCGCAGCAACACTCTCCAGCTCATTCTGGGGGATCCCGAGGCGTTCCCAGGCCAGATCAGAAATATCTTCCCTCCAAAGAGTTCATGGTCTACCTCGGCGTCTACAAAGTTGGACGTGCCTGAAACACGTCCAAAGGTGGCGTCCTAGTTAGATGCCCCAACCGACTAAACTGGGTCCTTTCGACGCCAAGGAGCAGAAGTTCTACTCCGAGCGCCTCACCTTATTTCTGAGGCTGAGCCCAGCCCCCCGTCGAAGGGAGCTCATTTCAGCTGCTTGTATCCTTGACCTCAATCTTTCTGCTTCCACCCAGAGCTCATGACTATAAGTGAGGGTTGGAACGTAGATGGACCGGAGATCAACAGTCTGTGAACGGCGTAATGACTACAATGCTAACTCAGATGCTAATGTCGTCAAACTTCACAAAAAACTCAAGATTATCTCCAAAAATAATAATCTTGCAATCAATGATCATCATAAGACAATCAATGCAGACCCACGATGGTATGAGAGGCTTACGACGGATGAAGATGTCCCTGGATCTGCTTATCGAATAACAACGGACGGTCTGGGTTCTCCTCTGTGTGCCACGCCCACTTACTTCCTCTTTCCCCAGGACAAGAAACAAAACTTAAATCCTCCTGGCATGGTGAGACTCTTAAAATGACAATGATAGAAACCAAACGTCTGATATATTAACTGCAACGGAACACCAGGAGCGGTACGACACAACTTTGAAAACTCAAGACGGGGCTTGGAGAGAAGAGAGCGAGGAGGTTGGGAGTTCTGGCCTTCAACAAGAGTCGGTTGCTGCTCATTACCGGCGCGAGTGACTCGGGCAAACTCAAACGATCCAGAGGCGACATGAGTTCACACCTCAGGCGAAGTGATGCAAAATTGAACTTTGCTTGAGGTGCGAACGCATCGTTAAAATCAATCGTTCACGTCTGACTGATATAAATTAAACAAACTACGAGTGAAGTCTATTTTCAGACTCTAGCGCTGCAGCATGAAGCATCTTTGTTGCCGGAGTTGAAAAGATCTTGGTGTTCTGCAGCTTTGAAGTGTTGCTGCTTGCTGTAAATAAATAAATAAATAAATCACCTTGAGAGGATAGGAAAAACTGTCAAGGTCAATGCCGAGATCCCTCGAGAGTCTCCTTTCAGTTCTGGATATGGGGGCAGACTTCATTTCGGCGTGTAAACCGGGTGGTCCATTGAGGGTCTTGGGCCTGGTCTGCATCGGGCCATGTAAATTAAACAAGTACCAAAGAGCCCCTCATTGAACTTTGCATGGATTAATAGCTTCGGGCCTGATATGTCTACTGCAAACATAATTAAAGACATCTCCCTGCTCAAGCGAAACAGGAGTGGGTGGACCTCAACAAGTTCCCGATCAAAAGAACTAATGAGCTGGTAAATGTGGAAAACAGTCCATTTTCATATGTTAATGTTAAGTTTGTGGAAATGCCTCAGAAGCGCGAGCTGTCACTCTGGAAACAGGAAGGAGGGATTTTTCTTGAGGGGGCAATCGTTTCATAGCTGAAGTATTTTTTTGTTTTTTTTGCCGATGAGATGGAACAATGTCTGACAATCCGAGCCAATTAAAGAGCACTGAGCTGTGACCCGAAGGCTGGGGAGATGAAAACGCTCCTGCTTAACAAACACCGTAACGTCCCACTCTACCGGCGTCCTCCCCAAAAGCCAAGACTCTTCATTAATATTCTGCCTCTCGTCTCCCTAAGAAGAGCCGCGGGGTTGTGGACACTAAGTAGTATTGTGTTCCCCTTGGAGGGGGTTTGGGGAGCTTCCTCGCGGTTGCTGTGGTGGGGGGGGCCTCAAGTTCAGGGTCCTCTAAACGGACTGAAAGGGCCAGAGCTCATTACACAGGACTGGGCCATGCTTGACAAGATGGGAAAACACAAAGTGCTCTGAGTGATTGAAGAGAGAACAGTACACCATCTGCTGTGGGATTATGCGACGTCTCGGAGAAAGTGAAGATGATTAGAAGGCAGGCAGAGCTGGCAGGAGAACAGAGGGGGCGCCGTCGACAACATATGTCGCAGAAACTGAAGGGAAAATGACCACTGGCAAAAAAAAGTCTTTGATAAGAGGCTGAAAGAAAACGGAAAGCCTGTAAAAATGTTGTCGCCACTGGCGCTCTCTCTCTCTCTCTCTCTCTAAAAAAAAAAAAGGACAGCGAGAAACACCGAGGTCAGGGGGGGGCCGTCCGTCCGATTTCAGGCTGGACGGTCCAGATTTGAAACACAGCGACCGTCCACCGCAGCCTTGAGCCGGACGCTCGTTTATCCTGCTGTTGAGATCATGTGGCAACAACAAGTCAAACAAATGTTCGCTGCTGACATCGGCAGCAGAGCTCGCTAACGTAGCAGCTAACGTAGCAGCTAACGTAGCTGTCAGCAGTTGTTGCAGTGAGATGTAATGCATGATGCCTTCAGAGTCTATTCAGTAACAACCAGCTTCGGGCGAAACAGAATCATAACCACATCGTTATTTTCAAATGTCATCCTGTAAAATGTATTTGTCAGGAAACTTGAATAAAAGTTTTTTGAAGGAGCAGTTTGTAGATGTTTCATGTTAATATCAAATCAATACTAGAGAGGGAATTTCCTTTCTGATGACCCCCTGTGTGACCGGTCTTCCTCTCAGAATCCTTCGGCGGTTTCATTTCCCTCCTGATTGACGTATTTCTTACGAATGGTTTGTACCAATGCTGGAACAAACCATAAATGCATACGTACAGGAAGAGGAAAAAATAAAACATATTTTGATTGAGGTATTTGCCAGAAGACTAAAAACGGAAAGCGAGAACACTGTGGTATCATCGGATTAAAAGGAGTGAGTGAAAAACTGATTAAGACGAAGACGCCTGAGAGGGAGACAACACAAAAATACACATGTGAGGGGGAAAAAATGCAAAGGAGGTTTCCCCCCTGAGTGACCTACATACCTGCTGTCGGTGGCCTTCCTCCTCTCCTCACACTCAGAATCACTTTACATAACCTTAAGACTGCCAGCGCTGCTACCCACCAACCTGTCTTCAGTACCTGTCAGAGACAAGACTGTCCTGCAGGGATCAGAACCCCCCCTCCCGCCCCCCGCGATAGGTTCAAGAGGAACTAACCCCAGCAGAGAATGTTTGCAGATGAACGGCCGGGATGTTTGTGCTTCGGGTCAGCTGACTGATTTATTGTTATGAATTGATCTCTCTTCCAGGCTGCTCAAGGTTTTTCCCCGCAGAAGATCATTAATCAGAGCGGTCAGTATAATTAAAGTGCTCGTCTAGACGGCAGTGGAAACCATGAGCTCTGGCCGAGCGGCCGTCTGTCACCGAAAGGTCAGCCAGAGAGCAGGCTTAATTAGCAGACCTCGAAGCGTCTACATGTGAGTGTCAGCAGGTGAAAAAGAGAGCTGGGGGAGATGGAGTGATTCCACACTGAGACGTAGCATCAGATATTACAGAAGTCACAACATCTTTAGCTCACAGCTGGTGAACTTCCAGAAAGACTCGGGAAAGAATAGAAGAATCAGGGCAATTATGGAATCTTCTTACCTCCGTGTTAGCGCGATAACTCGATTAATATTGCACGGATCATTTTTAAATTTAGTAGCTAAATAGATCTTAGTGCGGGGAAGGACTGTGTTGATTTTGGGAAACATCGATTATGTGGTTTTGACACTAGGGGGAGACTTATTGGCGTTGGTGCGATTTTGTCCAAATTTGGTGAAAATGATTCGACTGCAGGATATTTATCTTGTGTGACATGTCTCAGTCTAAAAATTCACATTTTATTCACCAGGGGGAGCTTTTATTTCTGGCCAACATATCTCAATAGCTTTAAGGGATCATTTTCAAACTTTATACCCCAATAGACCTGAGTGTGAGGAAGAAATGCAGGGATTTTGGGAGGGGTTGGACTGAAAAACACTCTTTTCTGTATTTGCATATGAAGTGAGATCTATCATATATATATATATATATATATATATATATATATATATATATATTTTTACCCATGTTTTAATCTAATACGTAATGATTTACTCAATCTAGGAAGCTTTTTTTCTCTCTTACGTTAAAAACTGTCTGAATAGCTTCACATTTCATTTAAGGAGTTCAACCAGGAGGGTTGTTTGTACAACGAAGGGGATTTGTTGTGGTTTCCAAACGTCTCTGCTGAACATCATCAACAACGGTGAAGGAAAAACGTACATGTTCTTAATAAAACTGTTGAGACGTGACGAAGTGAGGAGAGAAGAGGAAGGGCTCAACGTTTGAAATCCATGAATGAGAGCGACGTGACATTTGCAATGGAAGAAGACTTGAAAATCCCGACTGTCACGTTTGTGTCTCAAAGACTTTTGTTTTCCATATCTCACTTGGGTTTTCTTCGGTTTACAGCGGAAGTGGCGCTGCCGTCGAATCGCACTCCTGCCTCCAGGAGACAGGTGACCCTTGCCGGGATGACTCATTACTCAAACAGTTTCTGGAAACTAAATACGTTCCTGATGTTCCTGAGACACATGTTTGTTGCATTTCTGCCGTCTGACAAACCCCCACTCTACCCAGAGTTCATTCCTTTTTGTGAACCTAACAGAGGGATGGACCCGCGATATGAAATGATCAAAAGAGGAGTTTCAAAGGAGGACAGGGGAACTCCGCCCCTCGCGGTCCGTTAGATGAGGCCGCCTCTCTTTGAGGCTGGATCTGAGCCGGAGGTGACCGGCGTAATGGAGATTGTTGGCCTGTCCACCGTCTCCAGCCAAACGACCACAGCCACATATTCATCGTCAATACGACGAAAACGATGGAATGATGTCAAAGACGCAGATCAGGAGGAAACAGGGATATTATTTTGGTAATGGATTACTTTCCATTTTATTTTACTTGATTTTTAACTATAATAATCGAGCAGCTAAGTCAAATATAAACTATTAGATTAAAATATGATACAAACAGTTTGGATTTCTAGTAGATTCATACGCTTCAAATTTGGACTAAATTGGAGAAACGGTTGATGAATTATGGCCAAAAACTTTTGGAGGTAAAGTCTCAGAAATAAAGATCCAATAACTCACAGAACCAACCCGCCTCTTCCTCACACTCGGGTCTATGTGGGTATAAAATTTGAAAAGTAATCCATAAATAGTTTGTGATGTATCGGGTTAACACGAAGGATCTGCGGCGGCGGCCAGTGAACCTTTAGTGTCGGTCCCAAGCCCGGATAAATGGATGGATGGATAAGCGGATGGTGGTTGGTTGGGTGGGTTGATGGATGGATAGATAAGTGGTTGTTGGGGGGATGGATGGATAAATGCATGGATCAATAGTTGGATGGGTGGATAAGTAGGTTGTTTGGGTGGATGGATGAGTTGATGGATAAATGGATGAATGGATGGTTCAGTAGATGGATGGGTGGATGGATGGATAAGTGGGTTGGTTGGGTGGATGGATGAGTGTTTGGATGGATGGATAAGCGGATGGTGGTTGGTTGGGTGGATGGATGAGTTGATGGATGGATGGATAAATGGATGGTTCAGTAGATGGATGGGTGGATAAGTGTTTGGATGGATGGATAAGCGGATGGTTGTTGGTTGGGTGGATGGATGAGTTGATGGATGGATGGATAAGTAGGTTGGTTGGGTGGATGGATGAATGGATGGATAAGTAGGTTGGTTGGGTGGATGGATAAGCGTATAAAACAGTAATAAACCCAACATGTTGGGATATTTAGTGTTACACAGCATCAAACAGTACCAGGTTCAGGTTCTGGCCTGGATTTCAAAAACCAGGCAGTTGGATGGAGTTTTAGTTGTGAGGAGCAAAATTAAAGTGGAGCTCGACAATAAAAAGCCGTGTTAAAACGAGTAATGATAACGTGGCTCGTCTCTTGGGGGGTTGCGGGGGGGGGGGCACAAAGCTTCTGCTGGAGTTGCTGCTGTTCTTGGCCGTGAAAACGGGCCGGGTGGCAGCTCGCTCCCTGAGGAGCCACTCAGCTTGGCGGTACACAACGTCACGCCAGGAATTAATTAATTGTGTGCCGACAGCTCTCGGACGGACGAAGGACCGCGGCGCCGTCGAGAAGGTGATTTAACATCCCATCGTTCACACCAGACAAAAGGCCAGAAAACAACCAATTAAGCAAAGCTTCCCAACCTTTTTCTTTTGTTTTGGCGATCCTGAGGATCAGAAATGTAAAACCGCCCTGAGAGGAACGTCCCCATGAATTCAGGAGTTTAATTATTCAGGCCGGAGGAATGAAGGGGGCGCCACAAACTCCCGGCTCCTTGCAGTTGATGTTTGTTTGAAGTAGAGAGACCACACAGGGTCACGGCGCCGTAAACGTTCGCCGTGTAAAAACTCATCCAGTGGATTTCGAGTGTCAGTTTGTTGTTGTGTCACATTTAAGCAGAACCGCCGGGGGAGGAGAGTAAACAGATATCAATCACCTCCGCTATAACGGGAGAAAAGAGGGGAGTAAAATACATTTTCATGACGGTTATATTTATATATATGATGTGTGTGTGTGTGTGTCTGTGTATATATATGGTGTATATATATATATATATATATATGATGTGTGTGTGTGTGTGTGTGATATACTGTGGTTTAGAGACAGAATGTGCTGAAATCACGGCGTCATTAAAAACAAGTAGAAGACTTGTGGACGAGGAGGACGAAGGGCGACTGGAGATGCTGTGATGTATTTTTAAAAACCCAACAGTCTGAGGAGGGAAACGGAAACAAGAGAAATGAAAGCAGACACTCAGAGGGAACGTCGGCACCGACACCCTCTGGGCCGATGTGATGGTGCCTCGTCTCTCTGCTGCGCAGAGACCAAGATTGTTGTTGTGACGTCCTGCTGGGTCTGTCTGTCTGTCCCATCCTCCTCCCTCCTCTTCCTCAGTAGGATATATATCCCGCCTGGCTTTAGAGTATCATTACAGCTCGCCCCTGACTCTCCCGCCTCGTCCGCACCCACTCACGTCCGAGCTGAGACCGCCGCTCTTTAGTATTCCGCGTAGCTTCCATGGTCACGGATCTGCTCTCATCCCACAGCTTCAACCTCCAGCGGAGGCCAGCTCCCACAAAGGGAAGAAAATACAAGGAACGGTGATACATTAAAGATTCCGGCTGCACCTCTTGCAAGGTTTTCGGTGCTTTCACTCCAGATCCACATCGTTCAAAAGAAAATTATTCAGCCTCCGTATTTCCATTACTGGCAAAATCTGCTATTTACCGCCTTTCTGTAAGAACCCAATCCAACCTGAGCGAAACAGATGTTTCCCCCCAAATAAAAGACAAAAGGCGTCTTTCTCGGAATGATTCAACCCTGCAAACCTGATGCATCCCCAGACACCCGGACACAGAATCTTGGCCCGGTCTAGAGATTTAAGTTCTGCAGCCTCCTCCAGTGATTGGCATGGGTTTTCTAAAGGATTGTAGTCAGCTGACTGGGCTGGGCGATTCATCTTAAAAAAAAGATTGCGATCTCGATTCGGACGTTTTTTCGATCTGATATCTTAAAGATGCCTGTTCTCAGGCATTTTAATGCATAACATGAGCAAAACCTGCTAGTTTAGCCACAGCTTATGTCCGTTCAAGCGAGGTCTGGGACATTTAGAGCATGGACTTATGGGTATTTAAAAAAAAAAAAATCTATGTTCTGGCTCCTTATGGGAGCCCTAAAGTGCTAAACTTAAGCTTTAGCCTAACGCAAACCTAAATACTAGGTTAGCGACGTAGCCCTTACTAGGAGGTATACTGTGTAGCTGGAGCGCTAACGCCACGTAGCACAAGCAGAGACAGGAGTGGTCGCTCCCTTAACTCCTTCTTCATGACGTCTTTCTATTTCTACCACTTTATTTCTCCGTTGTTTTACGCCGACACGCCGGGCTGAGATTGGATGTAAAAAAAAAACAGAAGGCCCTCTGGGTTCGGGCCGGGCTCCATCACTTGTCTCTCGGACTCAGGTCGGGTTTGGACATTAATATGTATGCCGCGGTGGAGCGTCCCGGGGCTTCGTCTGAAGATAGTCCTCGGAGGACGGCGAGGTCTGCTTGGAATGTCCAATGATGCCCCAAGTTCTGGCGTCCTCCAGATGGTGAGACGTTTCCTCCGAGGACTTCCTGTGACTCGACGGAATCCATCCTAACCTCGACACGCTGCAGGTTTCCAGCGCCCAAGGAAGAAAACTCCTTCCTCCTGAAGACGTGCTGCTGCAAGCTTGCAGTGTTTCCTGTACACAGGCTCCTCCCCTATCAGCACACAGACCTGCGGACCAATGGGAACAGCCAGAGTCTGCAGTTGAATTCTGTCCGTTTAATCTACACTCCCTGAAGGTTAGCGTTCACTTTGGCGGATATTTCCGATCTTCAAACGACAGATAAAGTTTTCCGGGTTCCGCCTGAATGTTTCCTGCCTCACAACAATGTGGAAAAATAATTAGCGCTTGGGCTGTTAGCTTAATGCTAATATATAGTTGGAATTCCCATATGCATGCTAAGGCATTAGCATTGACGGAAAAACAATAAAGTACAAACTATTTCACTAGACATATATTTGTATGGATTTGTTTTTTTTTTATCGTATTATGGATCGACTTTGTGAAGACGGCTGGTCCAATTAGGATGGGTTTCCAGAGGTCCATTAAGGGACCCCTCATTTTACAGAAGAGCTCTCCCTCGTTTTCCTTTTTAGAAGAAAGGTGGGTCGGCGTTCCAGTTGTAGCGTTCCGTTTGAAAACGTCTTGAACGGTTGAAGTGTTGTGGGTCTGGGTTGGTTCCAGTTGAGTGGAATGCACTTCTTTGCTACGGCTCAGTGTTTTTGAAAACATCTGATTTGCATACGTGAGCCCTTTTTTTTGAGGGATGCAGTTCAGGGTTGAATCATTTCAAGACCTCAGATAATAAAAAAAAGAAATAAATAACAAACATTTTGTGTTGAAAGTGCAGAAATTAAAGAAAAAAAGCTTTTAGGGATCGGCTGTCGATAATGGCTATTTATTAATCTCGTATAACAGGAAATACGATCGCACTTATGCGCAACGGAACTTTTTCGGCTTCGGGTCGGCGCCGCCATTAAATCTTACCTTTGGAGCCGAGACAACGGCTATCGACTTCTGGAGCAGAATCACACCGCATGACGGGAAAAAACAATTTCTGTTCACAACTCAGATTTATTTATTGCTTGCTTTAGGCAAAGACAGTTCTTATTTTAATTTATGGGTCTTCGGTGGGCTTACTGAGGCGGGTGCCCACTCTTG
The DNA here is from genome assembly GCA_009660295.1 of Lophius piscatorius. Taxonomy (NCBI): domain Eukaryota; kingdom Metazoa; phylum Chordata; class Actinopteri; order Lophiiformes; family Lophiidae; genus Lophius; species Lophius piscatorius. Next base: position 58,123 of record VRLP01002799.1, read on the forward strand.
CACGGCACCAGAACACGGCATGCCGGATAGATATTTCAAACACAGTAACAATATAGACTCCATTTCCATTTTAAAGTGCGTTATAAATATTCATACGTTAAGACTGCATGGATTCTGATTCAAATTATGTGTGTGTGTGTGTGTGTGGGGGGAGACATTTAATACATATACATATCATTCATATAGTGCAGCGAGGAGCCGGATTTAAAACTCAAAGTCTTTTCTCCGCCTCGCTCCTCACAAACATCAGAAAGAGAAAAGTCATTTTTCCCAGAATATATTCTTTGGATATTGATCACTTATCAAACTTTCAAGGTTATAAACAAGAAGAAGGCTCAGATATAAAGTCAGAATTATACTGAAGAGGATTAGGGCCGGGAATGTGAAGAATTCTAACTTTAACACACTTTCACACCCCCCAAATAAGATTCTCAAAATAGTGCTAAATGGTAATTGTTTTGGAATCCTGAGTTTAAAGTCTAAGTCAGAATTATGAGAATATAGTCAGAATGCTGAGTTTAAGTCAGGATTATTAGCTTAATGTCACAATCCTGACTTTAAACTCAGAATTCTGACTATATTCTCATAATAGGGCTGCATGATACATTTTTTTGGAATGCTGAGATTTAAGTCAGAATTCTGACTTTATTCTAAGAATAGTGGTAGATGGGTATTCTCTTTTAATTCTGTCTTTAAAGTCTGAGTCAGAATTCTGAGAATAAAGTCCGATTGCTCAGAATAGCGATAGATGGCTATTTATTTTTTGGAATGCTGAGATTTAAGTCAGAATTCTTAGAATAAACTCAGAATTCAGACCTTATTCTCAGAACAGGGGTAAATGATTAATTGTTTTGTGTTTCTGAGCTCGAGTCAAAATTCTGAGTTGGAAGATTTAATTCCAAAACAATTTTTCAACGTAGCACTAATCCTCTTCCGTAGAATTATCTAAAAAGCACCCAAACCCCCAAAAACATCTGGCACAGCTGGGTAACACGCACAAACAGATGACCTGCGAAGTATTCCACATACTTATGTGTGCACACCGCCCTGATTATTACTTTACAGGTCACAAGCTGTTTCCTTTAGCTTGGTATAATTTAGTGTGACTAAGCTGCTGCTGCAAGTCGTAGCTGTGATGCACACCTGTACAGGTGCAATATTGAGCTAAGTGAGAGCGGCAGAGTGCCAACAGGCAACGATGACAACAGGAAGCAGGTGATATAAATGTGCGGTTGCGAAGGTATCCAAGCACACTGCGTCAGCGGGAATCCGAACAGAACAAACAGAGGAGCCTCCTGCTATGAAAATGTCCGAACGATGAGGAGAGGGTGAGGAAGACAAAAGTTTAGTCGAGAATGTTTGTAAGCCGCAAAAAAAATGAAAATAATTCCGATTAATGGAAATTGTTTAATTATAAGTTTTTGTAAAGTATGTTTTTAGAAAACTCTTTGATCCTTATTCAATTTTGTTTATGAATTCCTCACATGCTTTATCCCCGTTGACTGCGGTGCTCCCCAGGGCTCCACCCTCGGCCCCTTACTCTTTCCCATAAGGACGCTGCTACTGGGTCGGATTATAAACAGGCCCAGTCACATTTTTGAAAAAGAAATAACGACTCAAAATGTGCTCAACCAAACAGCTGAGCCGGACATTAAAGGGTTAAAATAGCTTTTCTTTGCCCTGGTTTAAGGGCATCAGAATTACATTTCATCCTGATAACAGTTAGGAAGTTAAATCTGACAGCTCGTTTTTAAACTGGCCTGAGGTAACACAAAGACGGGAAACATGTTTCAGAGAAAAATTCCTATTCATTACTAAACAAGCATGCAAGGACGTAAGAAAGTATTTACGACAGTCGTCCCTTTCAAAGGCAATTATTGGTTCGGTTGAACAAAATAGGAAAACTAACCAAATGCTTAAAATTGTCAAAATAGCCCAGTTACCTCTGCAGTAAATGGACTGACTGTAAATAGAGAAGTAAGAGTCATGCTGCTCTCTAAAGAAAAAAGAAAAGTTCTCACATTGCGTGGTTGTTGTTTGGAGAGTTGTGTTGCAAAACGCCGAATGATTTTAAAGATCTGCTCAAAAGTTCAAAATGCAACCATGAAAACAGAAAAGACTAGAAAAAAGCATTCCTGCCAGCGCAAACCTCCGCCGAGGCACAACAATCCCCGGCTTAGGAAAGATTCTGAGTTATTGGCAGCCTTTAAATCTACCGATAACTCCCACAAAATCTCTAAGCGCCTCTCAGATACATTCTAGCCGCTCGTCCACTTCAGCATCTCTGTTCAGTCCACCCCCAAAACAACATCACAGGAATCAAAAGAACTAATGAATATAAGTCCCCAGCTCCACCCCCAAAGGATTATCAAAGGAACTCTTGAAACTGAGTCCCCAGCGCCAACCCCAAGCTCCAGCGCCAAAGGGACATCAAAGGAACAACGGCCACTATTGCCACATTGTGACGTCCCTAGTCCAAATGCCTTATCATTTCATTTCATTTTATTTTAAATGCTGCGAAACACGTAACGTCACCAAAATGCAATCACCTCTAAGATTTACCAAAACCTACAGCAGGGTCAAATATTTAAGCAAATCACTTCTGGAGTTTTTCCGTAATCTTGCTCAGAACCAAACAAACAAACATACAAAAAAAGAAATAACATTGTTGGCGGAGGAAAAATGGTAGAAGTCCTCAAACACTAAAAAGGCACAACTTCAGCATTTGGTGGTTGTGTGTAGAAAGTTCTGTTCAAGAACCGTGACCCGGTTTGGATTGATTGATTGGATTGGAAATGTGAGGGACAGACAGACAGACAGGCAGACAGACAGGCAGAATGGATTTGTATGTCTTCATTGGTGGTGGGTGGGGGGGTCAGTGGGGGGGGTCAGTGTGTGTGTGTGTGTGTGGGGGGGGCTTTAGAAGATATAACGCTGCTGCAATAAACAAATAAGTCCGTCTGTGTCGGCCCGCATGAAACTCAATATCTGAGACAGTTTGGGTCTGGACTCTGTCTGAGCCCGGCTCTTCTGGACCAAACGCAATCTGCCCCCAATCAGAGTGACACCACTGTTTACTGCTCGACAGTGGCATTGCACAGCGCACAGCCCCCGGCGACTTGAGACAGACACGGGCTGGACTCAGGCGAGACACCATCAACGGGCTGGAGTGAAATTTCCCAGTGATGGAAAGTAGCTCCTTGTTGCAGGAGGTTTTCCAGCGGCCATCTTTGATGGATCCGTCTGGAATGTTCACTCTCGCCGTTAATTAAGTGGATGCCGGTCCGAGAGAGAAAATGAAACAGAGGCGAGAAAGTGAGTGGGATCTCGGTGTTGGTGCATCGGTGGGGAGGAGGAGCCCCTAACCCTGTGATGTCATCACTGAAAAAAGATTTCTTTGCATATTTGATCTGTTTAGGGGCATTTATTCATTTAATATCTTAGACGCTCTAATTTGACCATAATTAATTTTTCTTTGATTATTTTTTTCCAAATATTTATTGATCATTTAAATTATTTTCTATCGTAATTACTATTATTATTATAATTAGGTATTTTCGGGCATGTATTTTATTTTTATACATTGTTTACTGAAGTGTGTTAATTTTTTTTTATGTATTAAAATCACCATAAACAAAATACATATATATAAAAAATGAATACAGTCCTCACAAATAATATATTAAAAATGGATATACAGCCTTGTACCCGCCCCAAAACAGCAAATGTATTTCTTTTTTAAACAGTTATTTTAAACGTATTTAATTAATAAATTAATTACATTTTTTAAAAATAAATTCATCACTTTTTCTAAATATTTATTTATCCAAGTTTTTTTATGTGTTTTTTTTTTTTATATATATTTTTTAAATGTAATAAACCCACAATAAATAATAATTACACCATAAAATGTCCTCACACAAAATTAGCTGTGTTAGCTACCGAGAATAGCATTAGCTGGTAGCTACCCTTTGGTTGCGGTGTCCCCCAGGGCTCCATCCTTGGCCCCTTGCTGTTTGAAGCCGCAGGGTCATATTACAAACAAATTCAGTCAAGTGGCAAAGATGAGCGAAAACTTGCTCAACCAAACAGTTGAGAGGGACATTAAAGGTTAAACAGTGACAAGGAGGCAGAGTTAATCAGTCAGAGTGAATAAAGATAGATTATACCATGTGACTAACATAAAGAAGGCAGAAATAATGTAGAAAGAGCCGGAACAAAATAAAAAAAGAAGGTATGCCTCATCAAAGAGCTCTCCTGTAGGACGAATACAAATAAAAGGATAAATATATGCTAACTGGTTTAAAACAGAAACAGAATCATCCTTCCACGGACCCGTCGGGTTTCTGTTTACATTCATGTCGGTTCTCCCCGCTGTAATCCTGTGTTCGCAGTCAGGAGGGGCTTTAATAATCGTATGTATGTGTGCGTAGAGAACCTCTTCACCTGGTACGACGACCACGGAGCTCATTATCGGCAGAACCGATGAGCTCGCGGTGGATTTACAATTTTCAAGGATTACAGCAGGGAAAAGTTATGAGCCCGGAAAATGTGCTCAGGGAGGAAACGTGCGCAACGTGTTGAATAAATATACGAGTTTAAAACTCCACGCCCGAATTAAGCCTAGCTTAATGCTGGCGCCACGCTAGAGGATTCTCAAATCTTAACCGATGTTAAAAACGTGGGAGATCACGGACATGAGGAAACTTTTTTAAGACCATCCTTAACATTATAACCTTCTGAACAAACACCAGCCGTCAGTCTGGGGGCGGTGCTTAGAATCTCCATTAAGGTGTGTTACTTTTGATGCTTTGAGACCCCCGAGGTCCCGAGGGAACCACTTTACACCAAGACTAGTTTAATAAAGCATTTAGAAATGGTTTATAATTAACACTTTATAACTCATAAGTTAATGTTTATAACGTGGCTCACTATTTGGCGATATGAAGTAAGCAGTACAAATAAGTGTGCTCACTATTTGGCAAGCGTCCGGCCTCTGATACCCGTCATATGTAGGGAGTTACAGTAACTTATAAATGATTTAAGTGTTAAGACTCTAATTTAAGGGTTTACAACACAATTAGAGTCTTATTGCAAAGTGTTAACGCCCCTATGCAATAATAATAATGATAATAATAATGATACATTTTATTAGTGGAGCGTTTTTCATAAATACTAAAAATCGTTTAACAGGAATATAAAAAAAAGAAGTTAAATCATATCAGATGTGAAAAATGAAACAGCTCAAATAAAAATATCAGCAGCAATAAAGAAAAAAGCGATGCCTTAGACCCCGACAAGAACAACAAAGAACACCCTAACCCAACACACAAGTGTTCAAATACAGCCGGCTGGTAAAAAAACACAACCTACCTTCCATCTCCACGGTGGACACTGTGGGCTGGTTGTCTTCCGTCTTCGTGGCGGCGGGCTGCTCTTCCTCTGCAGGTGAGAGGAGGCAAAGCTGTGATGTTTGTTTGAACGACATGTTCGCAAACATCAGGACACAGGTTTCTGCGGGGATCACGCCGACATTCCTGAGCTCGAGCCGTCACGTCTTCAATCACCTCCGCTTTGTTGGTCTGAAAAAGCTGCGGGGCTCCAGCGACAGAAGATGGTATGTGGAATGTTTAATGCCCCGCTTGGTTCTGCTATTCCGTTCTGAGACCTACATTTGCATAGACCCGACAACCAGAGGACGCTGGAGATGAGACATTACCCCGACACGCCCGCGTGAATTAGACTACCAATGCTTCAGTGGGACATGGTCGCCGTTCTTCTGGTGGAAGCAGAGACGTGGATTTCGTTGTTGTTTTTATTGATCATGAATAATATATATATACTATAAATGTACGGTGACCGACAGGTACAAGCGTGAAAAGAAAGTATCTTCATCAATTTGACAACACAGGAGCAAAAACCACAACAGGTGAAAAGGAAAAAAACGATCTGCAAAAGCCACAACACAACAGAAGCGTTTACGGAGGACACTTAAAAGTGACGCGCCGCTGGATTCATGCTTCATTTAGTGAATAAAACAGATCAAATGCACAAACATTTCATCGTGTTTTGATTAGACGTGCTAGCTTAGCTTAACTTCCCGGGTTGTGTGGTCATGTGACTTTGAGTCAAACGTTACTCAACATCCTGGAAACGACAAATAAACTTTGTAATGACCCCAAAACAATCACAGAACCCAAAGCTGCAGTAAACAAGGTGTTTATACCTGCTTAAGAAAACTCGTGTAAACGATCTATCTATTTATAACGTGGAAAAATGATCACGTGAAAACGGCAAACTTATTTGTTTTCCTTAAAGTGTTGTGCAAACTGTGTTCTCAAACTGATGAAGATGTGTTCTTTATTTGCTTGTGTTTCGCATGTTGCTGGTTTAACATTTACTTTTCCGTTTGGTGAAGCCGTCAGTCATCAAGATATAAAGATTTAAACCTCCTTATTCAAACACGTACCTTTATCTTTATCTATATCTTTATCCCCATCAGCGCCTTTCTCCTCCTCTTCATCGTTGTCCTTGTCAGGGCCGACATCTTCACTCGTGTCCCGGTTTTCAACTTCATCGGCCTCCTTTTCTTCATTTGGCTCATTGCTTCCGGTATTCTCATCTAGAGGCGGGAAAACGTTGAAACGTTAAACGCGCATTTTGAAGGATTAACTCGGGGCCTGCCGTTTAAAAAAAAAAAAAAAAAGCTAAAGGCAAAGCTACAGGAAGTTCAAGCTAAACTTGAAACAACTCTTATGTGTCGTCAGTTCTGACGGAAATGTCTCAAACGCGGAAAAACTGTCGGAAAGACAAAAAACAAAAAAGCGGTAAAATTGATGGTAAATAAAGATGCCCGTAAATATCTGTGCACAGAAGTTACTTTTTGTCAAAGTAACTAACCCCTTAATGTCCCGCTCAACAGTTTGAGTCACGAGTTAAATGTCTGCCACTTGACTGGACCTGTTTCTAATATGACAACAGGTATATGCAGAAGAGTAAGGGGCCGAGGATAGAGCCCTGGACGACACCACAGGTCAAAGGGGGCCACCAAGGAGGAGGGATTAATCAAGACTATTGAGAAAGTCCTATTCAATGAGAAGGAGTTTTTTCAAATGAGGGCATGTGAGGACTTACTGAACAGTTTTCTAAAAACACGCTTCACCAGACGGTTCAGCTAATCTCATTAAAATCAACCACCTTCCATGAAATACAAAATTTTTTTTGGCCTGTTATTTGATTTGGACGTTAACGGGTTTTAAGGCCGTATCACGGAGTAACTCACAGATCCGTGGTCACGGTTCAAGGATGACGGTGCCTTTTCAAAAAAAACCCAAAGACCTTGTCTCGGTCTCACGAGAACGGCGCCGGTCTTAGGCTGCTTCCGAGAGCTGGATTTGTTTTAACTCCCTCCTAGAGTGTCTACAAAATTCATGCTCAGAGAGGCTCGATCCGTCAAATCTTTGTCAATGGGATGGGATTTGAATAAAACAATAACAGAGGAGAGGCGAGGCGCCGCCGGTATGCAAATGCAGGAATCTTAATTATATACCAGCAGCAAAGAGGATATTCTGGGAAAGAGGAATGGCTCAAAGTCACACACACACACACACACACACACACACACACTCTCAATTCACTTAAGGCTCTCGCTGTCAGCACAAACCACTTCAAATTCTGCGGGTCTATTCATCGGGCCTGTACCGACGCACCAGGAGCGTCGTATCCGACTTATTCGTCCGCTTTTAATGAGACCAATCGGTTTAGCGTCGAATAGAATAAAACGTTAACGAGCCGCACGTCAGTCAGATTGTACCGTTCCCCACATCCTCTCCAGGTAAGAGTGGGAACAAGGTGTTCTTCTACCTGCACACAAGGTGGGTTTACATGAGCTGAGACTTTTTCCGACCCGGTGTTTACGCGCATGGACTCACCTAATCGGAAACAGCTATCTGACACGTGCAGACGATCCACACTCCAGTTCGTAAGGTGGCGATAATGCTACGATGAGGTGAGCGCCGACCGCCAACAAGTGGCCAGAAGAAGAAAACGACCTGTGACCTGTGGCCTGGAGAGGAAGTGAGTTTTCGTCCATTTAACCGTACAGCTATATTAAACTCTTTCAAAGTTGCGATGAATAAATGACTCAAACAGAAGCTTCCGGAAACAGCGTTAACGTGAAACAGAGTTCACTTGAAACAGATTTTACGTGCAGGAAAATCGCAGTCGGAGAGGAACTTTTCTTTCGGAGAATGCAGCGTTTTCTTTACGATTAGGCGTCTTTCTCCGAAATCCATCCGGAATCAGGCCGCCCACGTAAACCCACCTCCTGACAGCAACATGTGTCGGTTCTGCACCGGTAACTGTACCCTACCTGGGTTCTGACTCTCCATCTCCACGTCACCATCTCCTGCAGCGTCTACAAGCAGAGGAGGGAATTGAAAAGAGAGAACATTCACTTCAGTGCTCGTCCCAGGAGCCGAGCTGATATCACCTCAAACAGCCTTTTCATTCCAGCTCTTTGTGCGCCTCTTTGTTTCTGCGCTGCAGCGCGAGAGCAACGGAACCACAAAGACGTGCATAAATTAAGCGATAAAAGAAAAAGAAAAAAGAATGTCACTTCTGAAGCCATACATAATTGAGGGTTTTTTTGTTCCAAGCGTGTGTGATAAGAGAGTTTTATTTGTTGGCGCGGCGGCACACGGGATGGAAAGACCCAAACTGGAGCAGATATAAAATTCCGTTTTTTGATGACAAATGACTTCAAGAAGCTCCGGCGGCGCCGAGGGGCTCCGAACATGTGTTAGTGGTCTGCCGAGTTACATTACCCTTGTCACACTCTTCTTCATCAGCTGCTTCCTCTTTACCTGTAGAGGGAGAAGAAGACATTAACCAAAGGGAGTATCGGCCGTTCGTTTCGAAAAAACGAAGCTGGGTCTTTAATGATCGCAAACTGGTTTTCTCTGGGTGAGAAGATTCTTTTGGTGAAACTGGCAACCCATTTTTAAATTTGCTACGTGTTTTTAATTATGGAAACGCTTTGCTGCCGAAAAAATAAAAACATTCAGTTTCCTGTTATGTAGAAACGTAAAAATGATCACATGAAAACTTGAAACGTATCTAGAATGTTAGAAGCGCAGAGTTATCGCGTGACAATGTGAGATTTATCCGTCGTATTATAACGTAGAAAATATAGGTATGAACGTGAAACTGATCTGTTACATTATAACGTGAAATTTATCACAATAAAACTTGAAACTTATCTATCGCTTCTTAGCGTGAAAGTTATGTTCCCGCTAAAAACTTAGCGTAAGTTAGCCATCACGTTATAACGTGAAACTTATCTGTTACATTATGACGTGAAAATGATCCCATACAAACTTGAAACTTATCTATCGCTTCTTGACGTGAAAGTTATCCATCATGTTCTAACGTAAAAAAATTTCGGGTAAGAACGTGAAACTTACCTGAACTTGAAACTCATCACGTATAATGATTTTTTACAAAAAAAATTCTGGCATGACAGCCAAGCGCTGCGTTAGCTAACGACTTCTTAGTCCTGACTAAAATGACTAGTTTGTTACCTTTGCAAGCTATTATCAAAGCCATCTATGAGCTTCTGTCGCATAACCAAAGCTAACAACCGTGATTTTGTACTTCTGTAATTATAACTATGATACATGTTCTGATGTAAATAATAACTGTAAGAAGAGAGGAGTGTTCGTCAGCGTCTGAATGAAACTCTACACAGATGTCATCGCGATCCATCGCACATCTACAGTCAGGGGATTATTTACCCCTCCCCGATCAACGTTAATCGCCGTATCGTATCTGCCACCTCCAGCCTCCCTATCCCCTTTTCTCCCTCTCACACATTCCCCTGGACTTTCTGTGGACCAACACAGAAACCAATGGCATTTGGGACAAATTGAGTAAATGAAAGCCATGACACCAATAAGAGGACATGCTCTACAATGGCTTTTGTGCCGCCTCTATAATTGCTTTTTTAACAAGCTGTAGAGAGAAACCATTTTTTCATATCTATGCAATTCTGCCCCGCACTCAGAACAATAAAACTGCCATCCTCTATTAAATGGGAAAAAGGCCACCAGCTCCACCAGCGCCGCATGTTTGTCTCAAGTGGGCCTGTCCGTCACACGGAATGCTGGTGACTCACAGTAGATGGCGACCCTTTCTATTAATCTTGACTGGCAGTTTGAGACAGATCCACAAATGGTTGGGGGGTGGGGGGTGGGGAGGGGACTGGAACCACTCGTTCATATGTAAAAACAGGCCGGGATGAATCCTCTCCTGGTCAGGAGGTCCAGCCCACACATGTCGTCTGTGTTTTTTTAAATTATGCACGATTGTTGCATCTGTCCCAAACAACAATTTATCACTTACGTCAGAGGACGGAATCTAATTTCCTCCCTTCCTCTCATTCCATCCTTCATTTTTTTTTTGGACTTATTGAACCGAACAGTTTTCCATTTGTGAGAAAGGGATGGATTTCAGATAAACACACGCATATGCACACGAACACGCCGGATGACGGAAGACGCCGCCGCGTATGGCAGATGTGATTTATAATGGCCGTGAGTTAAGGTCAAATTGTCTCTCCTCAAAGTGGACGGCACACCTCCTGCGCTGCAAACAGCAGGTGGCAGCATCGTCACAGCGTTCCTGCGCAGCATCACCTGGAAGTGTGTTCACTTAGAATCGGGGGATTGACACACTTCGCTGGAGGAGGGCTCCGGCCGCGGCCCCCCGTCTGAAGACTCTGAGCGCCGACGCTCTCGCGCCTCTCTTCCACTTTCACAGACAGGAAGGAGATCTTTACGCTCTACTCTGGCGTTGGCGTTGGCGTCGAACGAACAGCAGCCGAGTGTTTTCACCGAATGTTTGAATTATTTATCTAAGTCAACATCAGATGAAGAGGTACCATATCACAGGGACATAAACAATTCAGATGCCGACATGCAAACCGCCACGCACGCCTTCCTCCCAGGCTTCCGCTTCGCCCATTAGAGCCAACTGGAGCAAAGAACAAAAAAATGATCAGAAAGAAAAAGGAGGGTCTTAAAAGATTCATGAAACATGTGTAAAAGAGAAAGGGGCTCTAAGATGACCAGCAGCTATCACTCACACACCTCCTGCATATGGAATGAGAGAGTGCAAATCAAGGGCGAGTGTGTTTGTGAGCGACGCTTGAAGGGACGCCACGGTGTAGACGTCAGCGGGGGGACGCTTTTATTTCAACAAAAAGGACGACGCTTTGAAGGATTTCAGCAAATAACAGCTAACGAAACGGATAAAAGTCAAATAATACTTTATTTTTGACCAAATACCTCGATTTAGTGAAAATCTTGTATCGGTGGGAAACCAAGACGGGTCATGTCTTTCAGCGTAAACATTTTTCACAATCCCGTTTATAATGTCGATTATATTATAGCCATGGAAACATTTACAACCTGCTCCTTCATTCACGTTTCCCTGCCCAATACTTCCGATGTCGTTACAATTCTGCTTCGCCCCAAAAACTGGTTGTCGCTGATTAGACATTGAAGGCATCATCCAGTACAACTCGAAGCAATGTGCGGCTAACAGCTACGTTAGCGAGCTCTGCTGCCGACGTCAGCAGTAAAGATCTGTTTGATTAGATTTGCGCCACATAATCTCAAGAGGAGGACAAATGTCCATCCAGGACACGCCAGATTGATGGACACGGTATTTCAAATCCTAAAAATCTGAAAGGATGCCCACTCTTGTAGAAGATGGCTTCCTGTCCGTCCACACATTGTTATTAATCCTCATGTCCATCCACAGTCAGCGCCATCTCTCAGCATCCCCCGCTCGCTTCCTTTGGTCTTTCCCAACATTCCCGGCGAACAGACTGATTTCTGGCTCAATGTTCAAATTTTAGTTTGCCCCTCCGACATTCGCTAATCTCACTAAGACCAATCTGATACCAAATAAAAGACGCCGTGGGGCGGCCCGCCAAGTCAGGTGTGCTAAAGAGACGATACTCTGGACCGGATCTCCGAGGTGAGCCCTCTGCTCCGTGAGTCAGCCATCCTCTCCCACTCCCTTCTTCTGTAGCTCGCAGCATCAGCTGCTGTTCCTCGGTTTCATGTGGATTACATCTCAACAAGGCTCATGTCTCTAACATGAATACACAAACTTAATCTGTGACCCTTTTTTTCCCTTTTTTTTTTTCTTCGGGGGTTATTTAGTTGACAGCAGATTGTGTCTTGGCTCGGAATACGGCTTATCAAATAAGAGCAGCTGCCCCGTTGTGCTGGTCTGTAGGCAGATATAATTAGAACGCAATTCTTTATAGCCTCTTTAACTCTGAGAAATCTTATGCAAGTCAAGATTTTCGTAGACCCCGCTATGTTATGGAGGACATAGCGACCGAAGAAGGATGAAATGCTCAAAATCTAACGAGCATACGCAGATAAATGTGTCCAAGCCACACACAGGTGACCCCCTCTACTGAAAGAACTGGATTTGTGCTGAAGTGGACGGACAATAACTTCCATCAAGTCCAAATGTGTCCAAATGTGTTAGATACTCAGATACTCTGTAACCGCTCGTCTCCTGGGCCTTCCACTTCAGCACCTCTGCTCAGCCCACTGAGCTCCAAGCTCCAACCCAAAAAGGAACATCAAAGGAATCACAGAAACTATTGAAACCGAGCCCCCAGCTCAGCTCCCAACGAAACATAAAAGGAATCAAAGGAACAAAGGCAGCATTAGCAACTTTGTGATGTCACTACTCCAAACAAACTTATTATTTTTTATTTGATTTCATTTTAAGTGCTGCGGAAGATGTTACATCAAAAAAATTCCATCACCTCTAGGGGGGTGATGGATCTCACTGAAGAATACTGACTGAGACACTCCACTGAACCTGCTACACAGTGTGATTTATTCTAAAAGACGCCCCACGCTCCGTCCATACGGAGCAGCTGACCCGCTTTACCGGCTCCCGTGAAACTCGCCGCCCGGCGTACAGAAGCGTTTTACGTCCGTCACACGGCAGACTTGTTGGTTTTTCTCGGCTGCCACTCCTACTGCTTCCTGCCACCTTGACAACTGAGTGTTCTTCACGATGTACCCACCTCCTGTGGTACATCCAACCGGTCCTAACCTTTATAAAGGCAGTCCAAAAACAAACGGTACCGTGTGCCTTCCTGTGACGGAGGTGGTCTGAAGGACTGAGCGATCCCGTGCTGGAGAGCTGTGCCGAGGCCTTTTGTGAATGGATTAGTTCCTATTAAGCTGCAGGGCCTGATAAATTAGGATTTGTAAAGATTATGACAAAATACTTATGCCCTCCTAATGCTGGTGATTGAATTTGTGAATCATATTAAATTACTGCTGTGGATTAGAGGAAACGGCGTTGAAAGGCTGGAAGAAATGACTATTGTGCTCGGTTTAACAACGTGGAAATGTATTGACGCCCTTCAAGTGTCGGCGCTATCGAGTCCGTCGTCCTCCCGCAATCAACAAGAAGAGAGAAAAAAACAAAAAAACAACCCTGTCTGCTATCTTCAAAAATTATTTGCAACCTTAAGGCTCGGAGACAAATGGATGGTGTACAATTTTAATTGCCTGCTAACACCCTCCAGTCTAAGAATCTAATTATCTTTGGTCCATCGTATTGAAGAGGCCTAAAAGTGTTTCAATATTACACATCCAAAGGGGCTGAAACGGCAGAACAGCCAGATAATGGCTTCCTGAACACGTTTGCCTGGAAGAATACATTCATTTAAAACAGACCCAGCTTCATCTCGTATTCATTTCCCCAAAGTGCAACTTGGCACCGGAGAGCAAAAGATTACTGAGCAAAACCGCATTCGATTCTTCCATAAACACAGAACAAATGTTTGTGTAAACATTAAATCACATGGACAGTGTCCCCCAACGTTACTGAAAACCATCGGCCCAGCAGGGTATTCTCCGCCGGCCCGGATAGAGTCGGAGAAATAAAGAAAAACTCATAATCTAACAAAAATGATAACTGATATTACATGTATTTGAATAGTTTGTTTCCACCCGTTTATTTATTTTAATTCATTTCCTGGCTCCCTGCTGCTTCCAGTACTCAAATACAAGATAGTTTTGTTTTATCCAATCAGATTTCAACACTTAGGTCTCCGGGTGAAACGTCTCCGCCGGGGAAATCAACTTTCAGCCTGAATGCCTCTGCAGATAAAAAAACAAGCGGGATGATTTTATCGATTGTCATCGATAAAATGTCATCATTTTTTTTAACCAATCAGATTCTGAATTTGTCATTTAGGGCGTGTTCTGTGACATGCCAGGTCGGCTTGTCTTCAAGGTGGGTTCATCCTGCGTATGAGGAAGGTGCTTCATTCAATTACCTTGCTCCTGGCTCGTTTTCAACTAATTAAAACTTATTGGAGAAACAGGACCTCCATGCCAACGGAAAAGGAGCTTGAACGCAACAGTGTCCTCTACGACTGCGTTATTAGAGGTCTGACTTTATTTTCAGATGAGGAACACTTCGTTGAGTCTAATGCTTTAAGTATCTTAGTTGGTTGCGGGTATTGTGGCGTGAATGAGGTCCAGAGTCTAGAGGTGTTCTACGCTAGCGGAAACGCCGTTGAATCCTGTTTACTTTTGATGGCATTTTTGTTTTCTTGCGGCCCTTTGATGATGCTGAACCTCGTTTTAAGCACTTTATTCCACTAGATAAATGTTATTATCCCTTCTAACATGAGTTGGTTACGTATCCGTAGAGTCCCTGTGAAGTTTTTTGAGGCTTTGTTTAATTGCGGTCGTATAGTGCTGAATGCCTAGATGGAGGACCCGCGGCCCGCCACTGCTGAAAACAGGAAGTGATGATGAATAAAACAAAAGCGGCTAACAAGCATACCTCTGCTGGCGTCCTCGCTCTCTTCCTTGACTGTGGATTTGGTAGATGGTGATGTGTTATCTACAAATAAATGACAAAAGTGGGAGTGAAACACGGCCCCCCCAACACCATCAGTATGCGAAGGGCGTGACATCTTGTCAATGCGCGAGGAGTTATGGCTTTTTGGCGAGCTGAATGCATCGTAGCGGCGATTATTCTCTTGTTTCTCAGCTGACCGTGATCCCAGCGCCTGAGAGAACTCAGTGTTTTTGTTTTTCCACAAGGCAGAGAATGTGGCGCTTCCAAATCTACTCCGGGGGACCGACGGGAGACAAAAGCTCTATTTCACGCGAGTGTGAGTCGAAGTTGTTGGAACCGTTGAATCGGCTCCAGCCTGCACCGATCCAAACTCTGGCTGAAGTAGAAGAATAAAAGGAGGGTCCTTGGCACCATCAAACCAGGGCACGATGAAAGGACGGCGCCAGGAGTCATCCGGGGTTATTTAAGCGGGCGAATGCCACGTTATTATCCGGTGTACGGCGACGGAATGCGACGTCGTTGCTAACAACCGGACGAAACCCTCCAAACTCTCAGCCAGGTTTTTTTAAGAGCGAATCCTCGCGTACATACTGTTCCACTCTGGAATCTAACGTTTTACAATGCACTTATAAAACCTCTTTTTCATGTCCGGGCCAAAATAGAAAACACAGATGCTTGTAATTGGAAAATGGTGGGGGTTGATTTTTGAGGGGGGGGGTATTTTGATAGCGTTCCGGTTTCTACGTCTTAAATAAACTGACGGCTTCTTTTGGACAGACAGTAAAACTAACATTGTTCTCTGCTTAGTCAGTTGCACGTGTGGCGAGGCGTGGCGACTTTGACGGCGGTTCAACCCCCCCCCCCGCTCGCACTGGTAGAGGAAACTTGCAATCAGGCGCATTTGCAGGCCTACTGTTCCCAGTAGAGGACGGCTGGAGGTGGTACATTTGTAAAAAAACACACTAGAGTGTATTATCTAACTCTTTTGTTCCAGCGATTCCAAAAAAAACAGAAAAGTATTCCAAAAGACTTCCGCGAGGCTTTTTTGTATCGCTTATTCAGGACATCAACGCTCAGACAAATGTCAATAGTTTATCCAGATAAGGATTATCTGGGAGTTTCAGGCTGCGTGCCAGGATGTTGGCGTGATAAAAGCATTATGCACTGACAGTTGTGTTTCTGCTATCGCCTGGCACGCGGCGCTGAGGGAGGGATGCGCCGCTGCGCCCTTGTCACTCGCTTTTTCTGGTGGCGAAGGCGTCGTCCTCGTAAGCCGGATGAAGAGGAGAGGTGTTGGGAATTAGCCGCGGATGTAAAAAACTCTTCACTCTGACACCGCGATGCGTCAACATGTCGCCCAATAAATAAACATTCAATTTCTTCCGCCGTATGTGACCTAGCGAAGCGCCGAAGCGCCGCCGCTCGCTCGGCGTCTGTGGGCTTGGAGGGAGGTGTTGAGGTGGAGAAGGAAAGCGTGACATCTTCTGACACTTACCTCCCTTCGGCGGCTCGTCTGCGTCCTCCGCGTCGTTGTCTGGCGGCGGGAGAGAAACGACAACGTGTCACAGCATGTCAGATATATTATAAAGTACAAAACAGACCAGTCATCACAGCCGGTCCTGATTCTACTGTGACAGGACAGGATGTTGGTGCTAAACTGCTGCCAGAACCAGTCAACCCAAGAAACCAGAACCTGCAGCGAGGCGTCAGAATGGAACCGATGGCCCATCTGTCCGAGGCCGCGCTCACTCTGCCGGTCCAAACGCTCTGACGTTTTATTGGATCGTTGGATTTTTTTTGTTGCTGCAAAAAATGTGTCCAGTGTGAACAGAACACGGCGCCACACTGACCCGCAAAAGAATAACAAGGACGTCACCCGAAGTAATAAAATGTTAGTTATAGTGTTTATACTGTTTATAATCATGTTTATAGCGATGTTTATAGTGTTTATAGCATTTATGTTACGTTTATATTGGTGTTCATAATGTTTATATTAACGTTTACAGTGTTTATATTGGTGTTAATAGTGTTTATTGTGATGTGTATCGTATTTATAGTGTTTACAGTCGTGTTTGTATAGTTTATATTAACGTTTACAGTGTTATAACGTTTATAGTGTTATAATAATGTTTATAGTGTTATATTAACGTTTATAGTGTTTATAATAACGTTTATAGTGTTATATTAACGTTTATAGTGTTATAATAATGTTTATAGTGTTATAATAATGTTTATAGTGTTATAATAATGTTTATAGATTTATATTAACGTTTATAGTGTTTATAGTGGAGTTTCTTGTGTTTATAGTGGTGTTTATTGTGTTTATAGTGTTTATAGCGTTGATATTTTTGTCACAAAGCGTCTCCCGCCGGCGCTGCTTTGTGATGAATGACGACGGAAGACGTCGTCAAAGTGGCATTAAAGCTCACAAATCCAACTTGATTCTGATTCAGGACCACATATGAAAGTGGCCCGAATCAGAACTGGAAGACATGGAGTCCATGTGGTCGGTTCTGTTCAAACTGCCATGAAAAAGTCACATAGGAGCAAAAAAATCAACCACCAAAACCTGGCTGTGGAGAAATCTTTCCCCTCGTACCAACAAGCCTAGATTCTCCTTCGGTTCCCCGACCAGACGGCCTCGGGTTCTAGAGAGTTTTTACACCGAACCAGGGAGAGTGTTTTTTAGTAAGGGGACACGCCTCCACCAGACCTTGGTTTTCAATTCAGAATTCAGAACCGGTAGGCTCAGCATAAACGACGCAAAACCTCCTATTTCCTCAAATTACAAGGACTGAAGGTCCGGGTGGGCAAGTGTGGCTTTAAGAGGAAAAAAAAAACACTTTTTAATTTTCCTCGTCTTTTATGCTCGTATTGTGCGAGACAGAACCGGACGAGTTCTGTTGCAACAGAGGGAGATAAAAGGAGGTCTCGGATGCAGTTTCAGGAGGAGCGGCGGACGCCAGCTCCTGGCTCCTGGCTGTAATCATGGGAGCGAACCCACATTCACACTCGGCCCGCCTCGAGATTCTGTGTTTGTGCTCAAATGAATGGATTTTGCAGTGTTAGTGTGTGTGTGTGTGTGTGTGTGGAAGGATGGAAAAAGTGAGAGTAGGCTTTGATGAAAGGCTGTTGTCATCCGTTCTGTGGAAGTGTAACCATCAGAGCCTCCCAGTGGATCCGGCGACAGACTTCTCTTTTGTGTAATACTGAATCTGAGGCTACGGCGCATTAATCTAACTCTGCTCGGGGAAAGAGAGGGAGGCCCGCTTATACAGTACAACAATGGTGCACCAAAGGAAACACGGGTCGTCCACGCCGCCGCCGCCGCCGCGTTGCTTATCATTAAAAGCCCTTCTCAACGCAGCTGTCCAAACAGGAAGTACATCTTGGTCGCGAGCGGGGGTCACCAACCAGCGACCACGAAGTCTCACATTCAGAACATTCAGGACGTAGAGAACAAAAGCCAATTAATAACTTTCGTCGTCGAAGGGATAGCGAAGTGAAGAGGCGATGTCATGTGATGTCAAATCTCCTTAGAAGGAATGAATGATTGTTGGGCTTTCATTTTTTTATATCATGTTCTCAGCGAAGGTTCAAGAAGGTTACGCGAATTTGTGGGCGCAAGGTTTAATTGATCTGAATTTAATTGTGCACCCAGAGGGATTTTTTTTTTTAGAGGCGGGGCTTATCCATAAGATGTTTTTTTATATATACTTTTTATCGGTGAAGGCAGAAAAGGTAGAAAATGCATATTTACATACATCATGTTTTATTTTAGAGAATGTATTATTTTACTTCTATTTTTTTTAACACCATATACATGCATATATTTTTAGTAAACTAAAATAATTTTAAAATTTTAAAAAAAGGTCGGGGGGTGGGGGGGGGTTGGGGGGGTTACATACTGTGAATTAGTTAGACTAGAATATAGAGGAACCAGCTTATTCACATTAAGCAGAATAAATTACACATTTAATATGGAAACGGTTGATGAACTATTAAAAAACTATAAATGGACTCCGTGACTCACAGAACCCGGCCCTGGTTCCCGTAAGAGAGAACTTTCTTTTTTTCCCTGACTTAAAGCGGACCTCCCATCTTTCAACCAGATTGAAAGGAAGGTGGTTTTGGGGGGGATTTCCAGGCGAGTGATGCTAAAAGTGTTGTGAAAGCGATCACATCTGCATTGTAGCGATGTTGAAGGCACGCCAAAAATGGCGAACAGTGGGCCTAGTATTTCTGGTCTATGTAAGAGAGTTGAAGAAGCAGAATCGTGGCTGATGTGGAGAGGAGCGTGTGCAATCATTCTTTAAGGACTCCTACTATGGTGACGCCGTGACCGGTCATGTAAAGCCACTCAGAGTCGTGTGGGGCATCATGGTGTCACCATAGTGGGATGGTTAACCCTGCCTGATTAAAGGTATGCCTTCCTCCAGGTGCTCTCTCATCATCCAACCTCAGACTCTGACCTCAGCGGGGGAGGAGGGTCCACTCACTGGGCCCCTTCAGAACAACTCGTTTTCCGACGAGCCCACTATAGAATAACAACTTATATCTTGATTTCTATTCTTCTTTATTTCTAAGGCTCACTGGCAACTCAAGAGGTCCTTACTGGAACCTCCATGAGACAAATGAGACACTATCAACATCTCAGTATCCTGTTGTTTATAGTGTTTACACTGATGTTTATAGTGTTTACACTGATGTTTATAGTGTTTACAGTGATGTTTATAGTGTTTACAGTGATGTTTATAGTGTTTATAGTGATGTTTATAGTATTTATAATGATGTTTATAGTATTTATAGTGATGTTTATAGTATTTATAATGATGTTTATAGCATTTATAGTGATGTTTATAGTATTTATAATGATGTTTATAGTATTTATAGTGATGTTTATAGTATTTATAGTGATGTTTACAGTATTAAGTTACAGTTTATAGTGTTTACACTGATGTTTATAGTGTTTATAGTGATGTTTATAGTGATGTTCATAGTGTTTATAGTGACGTTTATAGTATTTATAGTGATGTTTATAGTATTTATAGTGATGTTTATAGTATTTATAATGATGTTTATAGTATTTATAATGTTTATAGTATTTATAGTGATGTTTATAGTATTTATAAT